>CM066031.1:274459862-274724862 GCA_033557465.1 Ichthyophis bannanicus
GCCCTAGGTGACTGCCTAGTCTTGCCTAATGGTTGAGCCGACCTTGCATGACCTCCCTGTGCTCGCTATGTGACCCAGAGCCAGTCGCTTAACCTCCCCAGACCTACCAAGTTACCCAGGTCCAGGAGGGAGATGTTTTGGTCTTTCTTAGTTTGACTTTGCATCCCAAAGTCCTTAATTGTAGCCACTGATATTGATGCTACAGGTCTCATAATATATCAGGGTGGCGTTTTCACAAATCCAGCACTGGTCTAAATCAACTCTCCTGGTACTGGAAAATCTGGCAGCTTTGCCTCCTTGCATTGGCCCTGTGACCCTGAGCCAGTGACTTAACCTCTCTGTACTCAGACTCAAGACTGTAAGCTCTTGAGAGATGGGACGTTGCTGCCATCCAGTACAGTGCTGGGGACTGATGGTGAGGCTGTCTGGAAAATGAACTTTACTGCATGAGAAAACACTGTCGAAAGAAAACCAACTAAGCGATGCCTGCGAGGAACTCAGACTCTGAGCCTGCCCAGGAGCAGCGTCACCCTACAGCAATATCCAAGGGTATGGAAGGATGCCTGCGTGTCTGCACTTCAGTATATTAACAGTTTCTTTAAAGGCGCATATGTGCGTGGTAAAAATAGGGTTTAGTGTTCCCAACACCTCCTCCGCCAACTCCCTGCAGTTAGAATTTGTGCAAAACCATGGCGGCTAATTCACTTTAGTGTCTGCGGCATACTGCCTCTTGTCCTGTTTCCCCCAACTCATTTAAATCACCTCATAAAAGGAGAGCATTGCTATTCAAAGATATGAAATTACCAATTTCTAGATGAATTTCTGACCCAACCTGCCCTTTTCTCTTTGCAACATTGCCTTCGGAAAGAGGGATTTTCTGTTTGTTTGGAGTTTGTATTTGGACATCTGCTCTGTCTTTTGCTTCCAGCCCAGTTTCCATTTCTGCCTTCTGTCCTTTGTTCTGCTTCAGTCTTTAATTAAATATGGTGAGTCAGCTTCTAAAACCTGGAAGAATTTAGGGCAAGCGTGCGCCTTACTCCCCTTGTCCCAAGAGCCAGAATAGGGGGGGCGGGGTTGGAGAATCCGGCTGGGGGGTCTACTTTCTGAAGTGTGAACACAAAGCATCAGATGACTCCTTTAAGCCAGGACCCCACTCTTTCCTGAATAAGGAGCTTGGGTGAAGGAAGGGGATACGATTTCAATGTATTGACCAACAGCAAACATAAAGGCTGATGCCATAAAGTTCAGGAGATCTGCACAGTGGTTAGCACAGCTTCTGCACTACTGCCACTGTCCAATACAAAAAGGTGTTTTGCGTGCGAGAATTTGTGCTGACGTCAGCACACAGCTCGTTTAAACGCCTTGGTAATGACAGCATTAACTTCAGAGGCATGCAAGTGCGCAAAAGACCCGAAGATTGAGCACAAGACTTTTTAATGCTAGGACTTTAACGCCAGGTCTGAGAAGGAATAAAAGGTTAGCTTGTTTTTATGTGGTCACTGTGCGTTAGAAACACAAACGTGATGACAGAAAAAGACCATATGGCCTATCTAGTCTGCCCTTCCATATCAACTACTAGAGTCCCCTCTTTTACCTCTAGAGCTCTTCTAGGTTTGTCCCAAGCTTTCTTGAATTCAGATACTGTCCTCATCTCTACTACTCCACTGGGAGACTAGTCCACGCATCTATCACTCTTTCCATAAAGAAATATTTCCACATATTACTCCTCGGTTTATCCCCTTTCACCTTCATTCTCTTTGCAGTCCAAATGCATGATCCTACATTTTTTAACATTAAATCTCAACTGCCAAATTCTAGATAATTCTTCAAGCTTAGCTAGATCCCTCCTCATGTTGTCTCCTCCTTCCTGGGTGTCTACTCCACCGCAGATTTTAGTATCATCCACAATAGGCAAACCTTACCCGACAGCCCTTATGCAATATCACTAACAAAGACGTTAAAAAGAAACAGACCAAGGATAGATCCCTGCGGCACACCGCTGGTAACCTCCTTCTCCTCAGAATGAGCTCCATTTACCTGTACCCTTTGCCACTTCCCACTCAACCAATTTCTAGCCCAGTCAGTAACTTTAGGATCCATCTCTAGGGTGCTCAGTTTGTTTATAAGTCGGTTGTGCAGAAGGAAGAACCACTTTTGCCCTTCCTCCTCTCACTAACATTTCTGAAAAATGTCTTATCCCCGCATTTTATTGCATTGGCTATTTCTTCTTCTTTTTGTAGCTTTGCTTTCCTGACTACTTTGCTAGCTTCTCTAAATTTTTCCAAATACAGATGCCTGTCTTCCTCTCTCTGTGATCTCTTGTATTTCATGAAGGCCTCTCTCTTTTTCTTCAGCTTTTCAACTACTTCTTTTGAGAACCATAACAGCCTCTTTTGCCTTTTACATTTATTTACCTTTCTAACAAAAAGGTTGGTTGCCCTTAAAATATCCCCTTTCAGTTTTGTCCATTGTTTTTTTACAACCTCCAGCTGTTCCCATCCTTGTCATGCCTGTTTCTTCTCTGTACTTTGAGCATGAAATACCAGCAACTTTATCTAGCTTTATTGAAGGCAAAGAGTCAATCTCTCTCCCCCTCCCAAAAAAAAAAACAGCAGGGGATGAGGAGCCAAGGGGAAGATGTGCTGGAACAAGCAGTAAGGCAATGGACTGCTGACATATTTCTGCACAGAAAAAAATTGCTGTTTGTGTGCAAAGTAGCATTCCAGAACATGCGCATTAAAACTCTGTGTGCAACTACAGCTTTTCTGATATCAACAGGATTTATGCTCTGACCAGCATATGTGCACTGGAGCTCATACTATATTTTTTGTGCACGAGATATAGATGCTGCTAGTGTAAACTGTGTACTCATGCTGCCGGTATGCTCTCCAATGATAGTGCACATTTTTTTTGCACACAACTTATTTACATACGGTCTGAGCTGGACATAGAGGGGATCGTGATTCTGAACCCACGGGGCACATCTAGCTCCGCGGGGTCAGAATCGTGAACAGTCCTGTACGTGCAGGCCGGGACTGCGATTCAGTCCGGCCTGCACGTACAGGACTGTCCCTGGCTAACTTAGTCAAGGTTCTTCTATGAGGCCGTGGCGCCATGGTGTCACGTTGCCATTGCACCGCAGCTCCATTGAAGAGTTGTGATGCCGTCCGCCGGACTTCAGGGAGTCATTCCTCGCAACCCGACCCACGATCCGGCCTCCTAAGGCCAGGGTTGGGCTGCGGGGAATGCCTTCGGGTCCCCCCTGCCCAATCCAAGCCCCGGGCCGCCAATCCTTTATGTACGGGGAAGTTATTCCACCTCAGAGGTGGAATAACTTCCTTGTACAAGTCACCAGCCCTGGATGTACACGGCTGACATTAGAATCGGTTCTGTATGTCCAGGGCCAGCAACCACCCACTGCCCACCCGTGCCTCCAATCCTTCCATCCCCCAGCTATTTGTGCAACTGGGATTGTCTAGCTAAGTGCTGCAGGTTAGCACTGAAAATCTGCATTGTCTGACTACACTGCGAATCCTTCTCTGGAATGCTTGCAGAGTCGTCGCTTCTCTGACTACCTAGGTCGGTGGGGAAAATCTGTCAAAGTCAGAGGTCTTCCTGGTTAGCCTGTGAAGTTAGTTGGGTAGACCTTCTGAAGATGGGTCAGCAGACAGGAAGTGCTGACCCTGCGGCCATGAATGTTGTGGTGTCCTTAGGGAGAAGGAGGAAGAATGGGGAGGAGCTATGGTGCAGGCTCCTGCCGTCCGATTCAACCAGCTCTGTGTCTTCTTTAGCCGAATTCTGGTGCCCTTGGAAATTATCCAATTGCTTTACCCCTCAGCTTCTCGCCACTCTAAGATACAAATATTTACCTCTTTCGGTCTCCTTCATCATTTTGGTAGCCAAAGCTGACCCTAGGTCAGGAGTGTCACACTGCAATCTTGGAAGAATGCAAACCAATCAGAATATCCCTAAATAATGTGAGATGCATGAGCTATATTAGCATACAATGGATGCACTGCATGCGAGTATCTCTCATGAAAATTCCATTCCACTCCATCTATAGCACCATCGAAAGACGTCACCTATGAGTGGCTGCTTTATCCTGCTGTCCACGGAGAAACCCTGTTACAGGTAAGTAACTTCTCTTTATCTGCCTCTGCCTCCTCTTCCTTCTCTTTCACTACTGGCTTCACTCAATAGACAGTACCAATAGGTTCTGCAAGAGAAGGGCGGGGGATGGAGGGAGGATGGGAGAAGGAGGGAGCTTGCACATTCGGACTCCAGAGTGAAGCCAAAACTTAAGAAGGCAAATATAGATAAGAAAAACCTCTGTCCTCCTGCCAGCTTTAAGAAGGGGGTGGAAATCATACCAGGAATGGGGTGGGAGGTGATGGAGAAAAAGGCTGACATAAGCTGCAGCGGTGGGACCGCAGCACAGTAAGGGGGGACTTTGCTACAGGCATCACACTAGTCTGCTAAAAGTTGCCAACACAATTGCCTCAATGTGCCCCATGGAAAACCCTGTTTGTAGCCTTTCTTTGGAACCCCCCCCCCCCCCATTCTCTCTATAGCTTTTCAGAGGTAAAACCTTTAAAATTGAATACAATTACTCCTTAGCAGACATTCCCCATAATAAAATTTGAAGATGCCAATTGATTTAAAACAAAACAGAAGTACATAGTATCATTGAATTTCTCTGGCTTGGCATGGAAAAACCCAGCCATGCTGGTGCCTGGCCGACAGCTCCTATAGATTCTCTAGCCAGGGGGCTTCCCCCTGCAGGTAAGTAACCAGCAAATGGCATGCTGGGTTCTGCGGGGGCAGAAAGGGACAGGCAGGTGACAGGGCAGGTCTTCCTCTGTCACTGCGCATCGAGAAAAACAACCTTTTGAAAAGCCATGAAATAAGGACTCAACACACGCTGAATCTGAAGCTAGGAAGATGCAATGGCAGGGTGACTCCTGCTTTGATTTAAATCAATTGTCTTCTTCAAATTGTATTACGCGGACATCTGCCAAGAGAAAATTGCCATAATTGATGTAGGATATAAATCATCTTCTTACCCATATCCCTAGATCTGTGGATAACATCTCCTGGTCATGAGAGAAGAGTTGGCCCTGAGCACAATGTGAATTTAAAAATCGACTCCATGGGCTTAGCCCATAATTAACCACTGGAGATGCTTAATAGGAAGCCCTCATTAGCATCACACCTACTGCCAGAAGCAGGAAATCGCACTCAATTTGATTCCAGCTCAGTTTCTTGGCATTGGTAGAGTTTACCCTGGACGAGCTTGAGGACTAATGTGCAGAAGCCCACTGGGAAGAATTTTGTAAAAATAGTACGTTTCCAAGTTAAAGCCATACACATCCCCATAGGAGATAAGTTCAAATGTTCTCCTAATGTTCTATATTCATTGCTGGTAATCTATGGTTCTTGGTGTTTCCTTGTTGTTCCAGCCTTTGCAGTTTTACTATTGTATTCAGGGCTGGCTCAACCACTAGGCAAGACTAAACAGTTGCCGAGAGCAGCCGTTTATTTATTTATTTATTTATTTAGCATACATTTGTATACCGCTACTTCCAGCGATCAGTAGCGGTTTGATTAACGAAACGGATTTGTACAATCATGTCAAAATTTAGAAATATACACACATTGATTTGGAGGAGAAAGCACAGCACACGTGGGAGGACATATGGGATGATTTCTGAAGGGCGGCAAAAGGCAACAGCAGCCAAAGCAAAATAGATCCTGACAGCCACACAGACTCAAAGAGCCATCATTGATCTGCAGGGAGAGCGGGCGCACACATACATACAACGTAAAGTTTAATTTTTAAAATATAGGGCCCAATATTCAAAGGGGTTATGCTCCAAACGTTGAGAGTTATGTTCCTAAATTGGCCTCCCTTGCCGAAAGAAAGTCCAATAGTTGTCTCAACTCAAAAAACATAAAGTTTTTCCCTTTACAAACCATAAAACATTATATCTGGACTAAACACTACAACTTCACCGTCAGACCCATGCCCAGTAACATGGCTCAAAGCTACAAAAAGCCAACTCTCTCATCACATTCAAAAAATGGTCAAAGATTCACTCCAACAAGGATACATTCTGCAACCCCTAAAGCACGCAATGATACGACCAATACTTAAAAGTAGCAATCTGAGCCCCTCCGAACCAAAATCATACCGTCCCATCTCCAGCCTGCCATTCCTTGCTAAAATCTTGGAAAAGGCAGTGCAAAAGCAACTTCAGGACCATATTGATATTAATGCCCCACTGGACATACATTAGCATGGATTTAAACCCCAACACGGCGTGGAAACACTACTAACCTCCCTCTTTGACAACCTACTAAGAGGCATGGACAACATAAAAAACAGCTTCCTGCTAGTGTTCATGGACATCTCGGCGGCCTTCGCCACTGTGTCCCACACCAAGCTATTGCAACGCTTACAACAGATAGGACTATGCAAGAATACCCTGAAGTGGTTCACATCATACTTGGAAGGGCGAATGCAACAAGTCAAATGTGACCAAAAGAAATCACTACAATTCCCCGTCACACAGGGAATACCTCAAGGCTCAGCCCTATCATCAATGCTCTTTAACATCTACATACAGCCCATATGCAACATCATCAAGCACCACAAACTTCACTATCACATTTATGCTGACGACATCATAGTGCACGCTCCAATCAACATACTAGTACTAAACACAACAACAATAACCAAATGCCTCGAAGACATGAATGACTGGCTCAGAGCCAACAACTTAAGGTCAACTACGATAAAACTGAAGCAATGTTCATCACCAGGAACCCCACCTTCATACCTCCACAAACTATCAGTATCCTAGACAAACACATAGTAGTCAAAGAAGTTAAGTATCTGGGCATCACACTAGACAGAGCTTTAAACCTGAAATCCCACATCACCAAAACCGCAAACAAGGCCTATCAACGATTGAAAACAATCAGACAAATCAAACCAATGCTCCGCCAGGACCACTTCCACACAGTGTGCCAAGCATGCATCACACCACTGCTTGATTACGGAAACTCACTATATCAAGGCCTTTCTCAGCAGGCACTCCACCCACTACAGATGATACAAAACACCACAGCACGCATCATTACAGACACACCAAGGACCGAGCACATCACTCCCATCCTACAGCTACTGCACTGGCTCCCAATGGTGACAAGAGCTAAATACAAAACAATCATGATCATCTTCAAAGTCATTTACCATCTCTCAGCAGATGTACTCCAAAACGTCATAACAAGAGACATCAGCAATAGACCAAGAAGAACCAATAATGACAACATGATCGGCACACCTGCAGGCTATCACAAAACCAAACAAACAACTTCAAAAAGAGCACCATCACTACTGGCATCCACACTATGCCCAACGAGCCTGAGAGCATTAGATGACCTCAAAGACTTCTGCAAAGACTTCAGAACATATTTATTTATAAAAACATATGAGCATCCAGGCAACATCCCATACCCAAACTGAAATACCACCTACCCAGCCAACTAAACACGCACCCATCCTACCCACACACACAAGTCTATCATACCACGTTATTAAATACCCGCATGTTAAATGTTACCTTTAATTGTACTGTCTAAATGCTGTTATGTAACTGTACTGTCTAAATGTTTACATGTACCCTAATGTTAATTGTAACCCTCCAATTGTGATGTGACGTGACCACCTTGATTAAAGGATAAGGTGGTATACAAGTCTAAATAAATAAATAAATAAAACATAAACAAGGAAATTGTAATGCAAAACGGAGGCCCAGGGCTAACACCCTGGTTCTCACAACCAGGAAGTCCTGACACCTTTTTTGCGTAAACCTGGATAAAACTGGAAAACTGCATGCTTTTGAGCCAAGAAACAACTTGTTAATATCACGGAAATATATTCTTAGTAGAGTAACACGATCAAACTCCAAGGCATATAAGGCTGTCAAGGTAGACCTCTGAGCTACCACCTTCTTGCTCACCTGGAGGGTCATTATGCCCAAGTGGCAAGTACTATACCCTGACCAGGGGGGAAGAGCATCAGAGGACACACCAAGAACCTCAGTCAGGTATTTTTTACCATGTCAACAGAAAAGATAAGGAGAGACTGAGGAAAGTTCAGAAATCTGAGATTGTTCTTGTGTACTTGCTTCTCCAAGTATTCGATCCCAACATATGAGCTGCACTGATTTGAGACTCCAACACATCACATCTGAAAGTCAGATTTTCAAGCACTTGGGAGTGTTCAACCACTCACTGAAACACAATAATCAAGTCACCCACAAAACGAGATGAGAATACTTGCACAGAGATGTTGAGCCCTTGTATGGTGCCCCAAAGCGACTCCATAGTCACCGCATGCGACTTTGCAGCCTTGCACTGAAAAAAGCCCAGAAATGGTCTCTCCCCACGCCAGTGCAATCTCAGCCACAGTTCGGGGAAATTCCAAACCCTCTATGGAGTTTCCTTCAACTAGAGGGGAGGACGTGGCTACTGTAGAACCTCCTGGCAAGGAGAGACCACCCTCACCCTGAAGGAGTCCTCCAACCCCCCAGCAGACTTCGCACTTCTGGGTCTTGGAGGTGGTGTGCATGCAATGTGCTCAACAAAGCCCCCTCACTGCCCGTTGAATGCCCGATGGACTGGCCCAAGAAAGACTGAATTGAGGAGCCGGCAGGAATATGGAAGGCGTCCAGAGTCATCTGTCAGAGCAGCTGAGAAGTGGGGCCACCTGGGAGTATAGCCATCCCCTTTCCCTTTCTTTTGCCCATAGCAAGGACAAACGTTACCACCGGCTGTGAACCTGGAAACCTCAGCATGTCCAGCAGGTGCATCTGATCACAGTGCCATCTTGGATCAATCATAGTGTTTTTTGACCCCCCAATTAGCTCTTTGTACTCCTTCAGTGTCCTGTTCTGGTGGTTTCATATCTGCGCTGCATTAAAAAAAAGTCCTAACGAAATCCTAGGTTTCCCTTCATTATGGCAATGAGCTGCTTGCATGAGGCGGTGGAAGTGATTTAGGGGTTCCTTTCTATGAAGAGATTTCCATCTATGTCCTTACAGTTTCTCAGTCTAACCCACCAAACAGAATGATAGTGACCACGTCCACTGGAATTTTGTTCCAGTTTGGACATTATTGCAAATTCCAGGGCTCTGGATAGCTGAATCCTAGTTGTGCCTGTTAGACAGTCCAATATCTTTTGGCAAAATATACTCCTCACATCCCACATTCCTTCCAGTAGAGATGAGAGATAGAATTATTGATCTGGTTGAATATGACAGGAGCCATATATGCTCCTCATAGTGTCTTATATACTGTTAACTTCAAATGACTATTCTGTTATTTTATTTATTTGTAAAATTTATATTTTATTACTATTTAAGCGGATTCCAATAAAATACTCATAAAGTTTAAAATAACGTAAAACCATAAATTATTGAAGCACCAAGTCAAAGACAAAACAATCAACCTATTCTGAATACACGCCTGTGATATGGGACTACATAGTTTCGAGATGTACCCATCCGATGAGGACGCCTGACTAAATAAAAGTGCCTTTAATTGCATCCAAAAACTTTCAATACCAGGTAATGTTCTGACTTCAAGATGTTAATATTTCTCCCCAACTTTTCTCTTTCAGCCTTTTAACCTACAACAGACGATTGTACGAGTCCGTCTCGGCTGCCTTTTCACATATATATCCATTTCTGAACATTCCAAATGTGTATTCCATTGAATTTTTTTGTACTGAAAGCAGCTTCTGAACTTTAAATATCACCAGACTTGTTACCTGGGCAGATCAAACTATTTATCTTGTCCAACATGCTTCCACTTCTCTCTGCAATATTTGTGTAATATGTCCACTCCCGCATCTAGTCCATGCCTTCCAATAAAAGGGGTTTCACTTTCATACTATGTTGAGTTCTTGGTTTTTCTACGTTGGGGCTTCTTTTGAACTCCCTGGTGTAGTACCTGTGAGGCTAATATTTTGTAGATAACTTTGGGAGTTATCTGGACAAATATTCCCGTTTTGAGCTTCCTCTCTCCTCACCACTGACCCTTTAAATTTTGTCCAGCCAACCAGACGCCGGGGTCACAACTACACATTCCAAAGGAAGCCTGGTGGTGTGATCTCTGGCTGAAAGCTGTCACTACGGTAGCTGGCTGAAGTAAAGGAAAGGGGTTTCTGTGAGGTGTACGAAGCACTTCCAAACACATAGGATAAAGTGTGTGTGCTTCCTGAAGCTTATAAGCTAATAAGGACAGGCAAGAAACACAGAAAAAACACTTGGAGCCTTTAAGTTAAAAATAGTGCAGGCCAACTGTAAGGAGTGAGGCCTAGTGAGAATCCATGAGTAAAGTTATGGGGCTAAATACAGGAGTGAATAGGTCCAAGTTTTAAAAGCAACCCTAACACTAGATTTGAATTTTTTAAGAGAAGGAGATCCTGACTCAAAGACTCATCAGCATAAGAACATAACAGAACTACATTAAGATATGCCATACTGGGTCAGACCAAAAGTCCATCGAGCTCAGTGTCCTGTTCCCAACAGTGGCCAATCCAGGTCATAAGTATCTCTCAGATTCCCAAAAGGTAGACAACCTATTACTTGCAGAAAGTGCAGGCACACGCATACATACAAAACAAAGTTTATATTTAAAAGTACGATGTCCAGTTATGCATTTTTACAGGATTGTTGAGGGAAGGGTGGTATTCAGATGATTATGATTGTTGAGGTCAGTTGTCAAAATCTCGGAGAGCATAAAGCTGAAGATTTGCTTTGGGCACCCAATACCTTGCACTGGCCAAAAGTACTGGACCCCCAAAAAAGGGAGATCCTTAATCATTTCTCATAACCTCTGTTGGAATATAGATGTAATATCAAATGGATGTTATCTACCATTGATATCTAGGGGAAATCTATTCCTAAAAAAAAAAGAGCTTCATATTTGCTAATTCTTGCAGCAGTTTTCCTAACGGATGCCTTGCTTGCAGACCTGCAGAGAGGGGAGGGATTTCACTGGTGTATGCCTTGAGGCACTATACAAATGATCAGTAGTAGTAATATTAGTGGTAGGACTCGGGTACAACTTCTGGAAGTTACCTTCTGTGCTTTCTTTCATGGTAGCTTCTGATAAAGAAGCTTCAGTTGAGTGAGAAGATCTTCATTGCCAGGATTTTTCTCTACCACCCTTCTAACTTGGGTGCTCAGTAAATGAGAGAGCAGGCAGCTTTTGTTCCCATTTCATTCGGTCTGCTTTCTTTGAATAAATAATATTGTCAACGTCGTGTTTTACATTAGGGAACGACTGCAAATTAGCTGCTGAACGGAATGGTCTTTGAAATCTGTCCCTGCATTTTATTTCTTGGTTAAGAATCACTCTCCTTTTTCATTGCAGATATTTTTACAGTTATTATCCCTCTAAATCAGTAGTCCTCAATCCATTCCTCAGGACACACCAGCCTGTCAGGTTTTCAGGATAAGCACAATGAATATGCATGAGATAGATTTGCATGAATTGGAAGCACAGCATATATCGACTTATCTCATGCATAATCACCGTGGATAGCCTCAAAATTAACTAGCTATGGAGTCCCTAGGACAGGCTTGGAAATACTGCATCCCACGCTGTCTGTTTTCACAGAGGTCCCCTTTACTGGTGCGACCCAGGGACACTAAGAGGCATGCTTTTTGGCACAGGGGTAGGACCGGACCCATGCTAGGGATGGGGACATGCCTGGCATACAGTACACCTATGCAGTTTGGACTCTGCCCTGCACTAAGCCATTTGCCATGATTAATGTGGGTGCACTTACTGCCGCTCATTGAACTGGGGGTAAGTGCCAGTTAGTTTTCCATAAGACGCTAACACACTATCCGGCCAACCTGGATATTCAAAGCCAGTGGCAGGCTACGACTCCCGGCATTAATACTCTGGGTCTTAGTTAAAGCGGTGGTGGCTGCCGCCATGGAATATTGGCCCCTGAAATTTTAACACGGGGTCTTAGGGCACATTGAAGGTTAACTCACAGATCTGCGCCAGCTAGTGGTGAGGAATTTATGCTGTTTTATGAGCGCACAGGCCGCACAGCTCTTTTCTGGTGTCGCTGACGAGAGTCCTGAATAAAAAATGACAGGGAAAGTACGCTGGAGCAATGTATGCGCATGGGCTGGGATGCTAGGCGGGCGCGGCGCATAAGAGCGGAATTCTGCTTAGAATAATATCAGCGTCTATGAAAAACATCTGAGCTGAATAATATTGCTCTTATCTGCCACCTAGCATTCCAGCACATGCACACAAGAGCTTTTTGCGTGCAGGATATATAGTAGCTGCGGCTAATGCAGACCCCTGTGCACATGTGCCTGGCTTGCTACTACTACTATTAATCAGTTATATAGTGCTACATGGCGTACACAGTGCTGTTCTCCTTCTTTAATGCAGACTTTTCCTGCACAGCTCTTTGCATGCTGTTTGTTTTTTCGCAAACTACAGGTCATCCAGTTTTTTGGCTCTCGTCCAGAAACACCGGATATTTCGGTAGTTACACCACATTCTCGTTGGTCAACCCCTGGTCCCCCTGATCCTATTATCGCTACTTACCAGGCTCTGGTTTTACGTGATTTGGCTCTATTAGAATCTGGAACTCCTAGATGGGTTTCTAATATTACCAAGGAGGACCGCTGTTGTCTTCAACGATTTGTTTCTGACACTTCCATCACTATACGCAGCGCCGATAAAGGGGGCGCCATTGTGTTACAAGCAACAGAAGATTATATGGCGGGGCTTCACTCCCAATTGTCGGATCAACACGTTTATCAGCAGTTGACCAGCGATCCCACTTCTACATTACAAACGGCGATTTCGGCTTTAGTCACGACAGGATTGGATCGTGGGTGGTTGACAAAGAAGGAGAGTATTTTTCTGCGGGTTTCCCATCCTAAAATACCCACCATATACACAGTGCCGAAGATTCATAAATCACTTCGTTCACCTCCCGGGAGACCTATTGTTTCATGCAGGGGCTCAATCCTTGAGCCTCTGTCAAAATTTTGTGATGTTTTTTTGAAGGAGGAAGCCTCGTCAGTTCGCTCGTTCATTCGTGATTCCACTCATTTCATGATTCAGCTATCTACTTTAGTTCTACCTGATTCAGATATTTATCTGGTGACTTTAGACGTAGCAGCACTTTATACGAACATCCATCAGGGGGAGGCGTTAGACC
Organism: Ichthyophis bannanicus; assembly: GCA_033557465.1. Classification (NCBI taxonomy): domain Eukaryota; kingdom Metazoa; phylum Chordata; class Amphibia; order Gymnophiona; family Ichthyophiidae; genus Ichthyophis; species Ichthyophis bannanicus. Next base: position 274,473,133 of record CM066031.1, read on the forward strand.
TATTGCAAACTTCATTCACTACGGCCCCATCAAGATTACCGAAGACCTTTTTGCTGGATTTAATTACTTTAGTTCTGACAAAGAATTATTTCATTTTTGAGGGAACATTTTTTCAGCAAATCTTTGGCATTGCCATGGGCGCCACAGTGGCTCCCTCTATTGCCACTTTATATTTGGTTCAGATGGAGGAAAGTCTGATTTACGTCTCAACCTTTTTTGCCCATGTGCCAATTTGGAAGCGGTTTTTAGATGACATCTTTTTTGTATGGACGGCCGGCTTGGATGAATTGCAAGATTTTATATCTTGGTTGAATGGACTTAAGAACAACATTAAATTTACGGCGCACATGGACTTACACAGGATAGAGTTTCTGGATATGTTAATTTACAGAGCTGATGGTTCTCTTTATACCACCTTGTTTTGCAAGCCAGTGCAGAGAAACAGCTTGCTGAATTACAACAGCTTTCATCCTGCCTCTCTTCGGAGGGGGTTACCATACGGTCAATTTTTACGTTTGCGTCGCTTATGCTCTTCCCTGTTGGACTTTAAACATCATGTCCAGGAATTAAAACAACGATTGCTGGCTAGGGGATACCCCCCTTTAGTAGTAGATCAAGCGTATAAACATGCCCGTTACACCCATCGTGACTGGTTAATGCTCCCTCCCCCCACTAATACTAATGCTTTGGTTGATAAAAGAATTGTGGGGGTGTTTCCATATATGGTCCGCAGTAATGCAGTCATTGGGATTCTTCGTAAACATTGGCCCATTCTCTCTGTGCATTCCAGTTTGGCTTATCCGTTCATGCCTGCTTTTAGTAAAGCCTCCTGCCTTCGTGATATGTTAGTAAAATCTACCACTATGTTGGACAGACCGTTGGGTCCGAGTGCAACAAGGGGTCATTTTCCATGTCAGAAGTGCAAATTTTGTTCCAATACTATGCCCGGAATTTTGTGGGACCATCCCAACACCGGGCACACATATTGGCGGAGATGGTTTACCACCTGTTCTTCAGTTTTTGTGGTCTATTTGATCCAGTGTGATTGCCCTTTAATTTATGTGGGACGTACGACACGATCTATTAAAACCCGAATTAGCGAGCACGCTTCCCGCCTTCATCAACGGGTCATTTCGGCCCCAGTAGTGGAACATTGCATTGAGCAAGGGCACTCATTTGAAAATCTACACTGGACAGTGATTGATCATATCCCTGAGGACCCTAGAGGGGGTGATAGGGTGCTTCGTTTGCAGCGTTGTGAACAGAGATGGATCTACGAGCTGGGAAGCGTATGTCCAGGCAGGCTGAACCGTGAAATTGAATGGTTAAGTGTTCTCTGAGGGGAGCCTATCGGCTAAGGGGTTCCCTATAGAGGTGGGATATCCCTTTGCGAAGGGCTGTTCTTTGGTAGGCACATATTTGGTTAGTTGTGTCATGCAGGATTGTTGATTTCATCCAATTGGAATGGAGATGTATTGAGGGATGTCCCTTGATCTGCGACTGGTTCTCCTCGATGATGGACATATTTTGCTGGCCAATGATAAGAGGATTGGTTTCCCTCAGTGAGTGGTTGTCGGTGAGGAACCGGTGGTTTTTAAATGGAATGAGGCCATTACTCTGATTATTGTTATGAGAAGAACAATGCCTGTATGACCTACGTTGGAGCACTTGATACAGGGACTCGTTTGTCCCGAAATGTGCACGTCGTCTCAGGATTTTGGATGTTGGATACACGGACTGAGTTGGGCTTCTTTTCTCAACTATTTAAGATAAGTTGGGGTTTTTAATCAGATTTTCACCAAAGAACTGTTCTATGAATAAAATGGATCACACTTGTCTGGAGGGGTTTTGATGCCATTCTTAACCTCCCTCGATGTGGTCTGACAAAAAGAATTATAAACAGTGATTCACTGGGGATTCTTTTGGAGATATTTTTTTTGGGTGATAGTAATAGGGAACACGAAATTAAAGGGACCCACAAAGCATCTTTCAGCGTCAAGGAAAAATGGATCTAAAGCATGATTTGTGGGCACTGCTGTACCCGGCAAGGGTCTCAAAAATAAACATTTAGAGTAAGTAGGTTGGATAAGACCAATAGCAAACCATTCTCATCTGTGGGACCTCCGTACCTCTGAAGAAAACCAATGTACTTCTGATGGAAACCATTCTCGGTTGTCATATCAGCTGTGATAGTAATCATTCTCATCTGTGAGACCACTATACCTCTGAAGGAAATCATTCTCAGCCGTGGGACCATCATACCTCTGATGGAAACCATTCTATGCTGTAGGACCATTAAACCTCTGATGGAAACCATTTTCAACTGTATGGCCATCGTACCTCTGATAAAAACTATTCTCAGTTGTGAGACCATTCTGATCAGTGACGTACTAGAAGGGGCGCCTAATGTTATTTAATGAAAACAGGGAATGTCTTGTTGAAAGAACACAACTGGGACAAACTCTCTGATAAAAAATTGTTGGCGTCTTACTTTCTTTGACCAGACCCACTAGGTAGGAAATCAGCAACTTAAGAAGGAATGACTTCTTGAACTTTAAGAAGTGAGCATCAGAGGTCTGTGAATTACTGTAAACATGGACTAACTGATTCTGTGCTAGAAACAGACAGAAATCTAGCAGAGAGCCTGGAGGTGTACTCCAATCTCTGTAACGAGTGAGTGTGTGCAAAGCTCTCTGGAGTTCTAGTGCAGGCTCAGCTGCTAACATCGTCTGTGCTGTGATCTCAAACAGGATCCAGGAATTGATGGAGCCAAGCCGAGCTGTCAATGGCTGGCATCTCAGATACTGTGACAAACGATGACAGAGAGAGAGATAGATGCAGAATGCACTTGGCTGTGCTCTCTCACTGAGACAGACTTATCTTCTTGCAAGTCACCGGATAGTGGTACAACTGTACAACGTTCAGTATGGGCAAGATGATTTGCTTAGACCAGTATCATAGTGCCTTTCACTGGGGTCAAATATATCACAGTGCACCTTCTCACCAGGACAATGATGTCGAAAGAGTTCAGTTGAGCTGTACATTTAAATACAAAAGTCTTGGCTGAAACTGTTGAGACATATGAGTGCAATAAATACATATGGAGCAATTTTCAAAGACACCTTCAGAGATGCAAAACATCAGTGTACTTTCCTTCGGAACTGGCCCTGAGAAAAAGCGTAGTTATGGGCCTGCATCTCCCATGGATACTTCAGGAGCAGAATATTACCTTTTTGCTTGGAAAGGCCAAACAAACCAATCTCCAGCCCCGCTCCCCATGCTCTCTAGTTGCTAATAATTTGTGCTGGTGATCCTTGTGAACAATTTTAGCTGGGTAACGGCTGAGCAATTATCAGACATTCAGTTTGCCTGGATAAATAGCTTCTGAAAACTGACCCAAGGCAGTAAAGGGCTTAGAAATAAGGAAACCAGGGTGCAAATCCCCCTCTCCCCACTGGCACTCCTCGTGATAGGAGAACGTTACTTTACTTTCTCTTGGCTCAGATGGTCAACTCTTTGGGACCGGGGATCATTGTATCTGAATACTAATAATACTGTAAGTCACCTTGAGCATTTGAAAAGATAGGCCATAATTTCATATATTATTATTATTTATTTCCACCCCTTCCCCCCCCCCCTTGCCACAGAATTACCTTGTCCTCCTCCCTGCACTGTGTTCTGTTTGGAAAACAGAGGGTTGGGGTACACTGGGGTACAACTCGCCCAGACACATCTCTCCCCCTGGTGGCACACCCACACCCACGCTAGAAGGATTTTATCCATACTCCCCTGAACAAATAGAGAATATCATCTGCGGAATCAACACCATCACCTCCCCAGCTGATCCATGCCCAGCTTTATGGATCAAACAGGCATGATCCAACCTTAGCCCTGTCATAGCCAAAATCGCTAACCTTTCACTTTCTAAAGGCTTTCTATCACCGCCTCTCAAAACCGCCTCCATTAGACCACTCATAAAAAACAACAAGCTAAATCCATCGGAGACCAGTTCATACAGACCCATATTCAGCCTCCCCTTCTTGACCAAACTACTAGAAAAGATTATCCACCAACAAATCCAGAGCCACATTGACTCCTATGCACCTCTGGACTCCCAGCAACACGGGTTCTGCCAAACCCTATTGACGACTCTCCTGGACAGACTCCAAAATGCAATGTGTGCCTTCGAGTCAGTCCTGACTCCTGGCGACCCAGAAGCTCCTGGGTTTCCTTGGCAGTGTCACTGGAAGTAGATTGCCAGGCCTTTCTTCTGAGGCAATGGAGGGTTAAGTGACTTGCCCAAGGCCACAAGGAGTACTAGTGGGAATTGAACCCTGGTTGCTTGGTTACCAAGCCAGTGTTCTAACCACTAGACTACAGACCTAAACAAGAGAAAACAAGGATTCATCCTAATATTCATGGACATTGCCTCTGCTTTCGATACAGTCAACCACAATCTCCTACTCACCCGCCTGCATCAAAAAGGCATAAGGAACCAAGCCCTCAACTGGTTCAAATCATACCTGATCGCCAGCAACAAGTCTGCATAGGATCCCAGTCATCCAAAGCATTCCAGCAAAGGCAAGTAGTCCCACAAGGCTCATCCCCCTCCTCCATACTCTTTAACATTTATATTCAACCTATCTGCGCCATTATACATTCATTCAACATTTACTACCACATCTATGCCGATGACATCCTACTCTATGCTCCTTTCTCCATAGACAGCCCCTACTTGTCTTCAATTGCAGAATGCTTCAATGCTGTCTCGGACTTGCTCGCTACCCACAATCTGATGGTTAACAGTAGAAAGTCAGAGGTCTTATTCATAGCTAAAGACCAAGCTTTCACCCTACCAACCTCCCTCAGGCTGAAAGATGTCGTATTCATGGCTAAGCAAGAAGTACATTACCTTGGAGTCATCCTGGACCAACATCTAAACTGGGAAGCCCACATACAAACCATCACCAAGGCTGTCTATCATAAACTAAGAACCCTCCGACATCTACGCCTGCTCCTCGAACCCTCGGACTTTTGCTCAGTATGCCAGGACCTTATCTTTCCTCTCTTGGACTATACCAACATAATCTATCATGGCCTGCCAAAGAACGCTCTTCAGCCACTATAGCTAGCCATGAATACAGCCGCCCGAACACTCCTGTCTGCCTCAAGATTCAAACACATTACGCCTCTTTTGATCCAGCTACATTGGCTCCCCATAGCAAGCTGACTGGTATACAAAGCCCTGTTACTCACCTTCAAGTCTTTACACAGACTATCCGCCACCTCCCTCACAAACCTCATACAGCGTGCCCCTGAAAACAGAACCAGAAGATCATACATGGTGAACTCACTCGTCACCCACTCAGCGATAAGGACATGCACCCAGTCAACAAAAAATCGCGCCTTCTCTCTCTATGCACCAACCCATTGGAATGCCCTACCTCCAGCAATCCGTGCCATCAGAGACCTTACAGCCTTTAGGAAGGCCTTAAAGATATACTTATTTCAACTAGCTTATGGCCAGCCACCCTGAATGAAGCCTATGTACAGATCGCTTCTAGTCCCCCTACCTGCATATTCCAAGTTCATCTCCCTGTATTCACATCCAATTTAGAATACGTGTTACTTACTGTTACTTATTTTAGCTCAATGTAAACTGTTCTATATAAATTGTTCCATGTAAACTGTTTTACTGTTTTTGTTCTATGTAAACCGCACTGATTTCAAAGAGCGCGGTATATAAAAGCAAATAAATAAAATAATAAATATTCAAGACCACCTAAAATCCATGTTTTTAAGGTTGCTTCTAAATCTTAAACCCTGGAACTTCCTGCTCCTAGCCTTATCAGTTTTACCATGTTATTGTAATAAATACCTTTTCTGAAACCTTCAGTTCACCTTGATTTATTGCACATCTTGATTAGATTGTAAGCTCCCTGGAACAGGGACTGTCTCTCATGCGCAGATCACTAGCAGTGCTATAGAAATAATTCGTGATAGAAGGAGTACAGCTATATGGATAACACACACACAGACAGACAGACATATATATGTGTTTGATCCTACCTTATAAATATGATGATACCCACTCTGGCAATGTCTTGGTGGAGGATTCTCCATGACTCTTGAATCAGTTGTTTCTGAGCTTCTGAGAGTGACAGGGACTCGGTTGCTGTTTCTTGGAGATGGAACACACAGTCTTCCTCCGGTTTCCATCTGGATATGCTCTCTGCCTTTTCATCAGGAACCTTTTTCGCAGGTCCTATGCCAAGACCTGAGAGGGCACAGCCCATCCTAGGCTGACGGTGTTGTCAAGCCTCGGATCTGCACCAAGCCCAGGAATTCCCTGAACTACAACAGCAAACCAGTCAAATTATCAGTCCCCAGGCGAGGCTTTCAATGCCAGCGATCAAACCTGGATATCTTAAGGACAAATATAGTATTTAGTAAGAAACACGTCCAAAGTAGCTTCTCTTTTATATAGAAAAGTTTAAAAAGAGCTGGGAATGCAAACAGAAAAGCTTCTAGGTAAATGATGCAGAGGTAAATGTCAGAATCCAAGCTGTTGATATCAATTATTAGAACAGAAATCCACCGATCTGACAAGCTGTAGACACAAAACAGTGCTTCCAAAGCAGCTGAGGTAAACTAACTAGAAGGAAAAAGGAGGTGTCCATCTCTCTGTCTCTCTAGCTTGTGCTTTCTCTATTCTCTTTCTTTCTGTGTCTCGCTGCCGGGGGCTTTCTCAGAGTGCATCACATTCCTCAGGTCCTAAGGACCATGTCTTTCCTCTTTGCCAACAATAAAAGCAACCAACTAAACAAAAAAACAACAACATTTTTATAGTTGCTTTTTGTAGTATATGGTTATAAATGTCCTTTTTTTAAGGATTCAATCCCAAAAGCAATGCTAGGTGCCTTTGTGTATAGATATACAGATCTATATAGAGGCACACATATATGCTTTCTTCCAAAAGTCAGGTGAGGTGATATAGCTACAGGCTAGAGAAAAGTCTGAGTCCTGTAATTCTGAGCTATTTATGGGGTCAAGAAGGATTTTTTTTTCACTGTGAAAACTCTAAGGGGGTTATTTTAGAAGCCCTGTTTGCAATTTAACTGTGTGTAGCATGGTGGTTAGAGCAACAGCCTAACACCCAAAAGACTGACGTTTGACTCCCACTGGCTACTCCTTGTGACTTTGGGCAAGTCACTTTACCCTTCCTTGCCTCAGAAGAAAAGGCTGGCAATCTACTTCAGGTCATGCTTTGCCAAGAAAACCCAGGGGCTGCTGGGTGTCCCGGAGTCAGCACTGACTTGACAGCACTTTAAAAAATGTACAAAAGCAGCTGAATAGAGGAGCCGCCTAATGGTTAGAGCACTGGCAAGACCAGGGTTTGATTCCCACTAGCACTCTGTGTGGCCTTGGGCAAGTCACTTAACCCTCCATTGCCTTGGAAGAAAGGTCTGGCAATCTACTTCCGGTCACACTGCCAAGAAAACCCAGGAGCTGTTGGATTGCTATGAGTCAGCATTGACTTGAAGGCACACATTGCACATTGAAGCAACTATACCTATGTGTAAATGACCATTTCAGAAAGGATCCAGTTTACATGCGGATGATTATAGCATGTCAAAAGTGTACAGGGACATGTCAGAAGCGCAGCCTGGGAGGGACAAAAACCAACAAGTTCATTCCCCTTTCATATAGGGAATGCACATGTAAGCCCAAATTGTCCACATCTGGATTTATACCTACTACCTGGCATGAATAGGTACAGGAAAAGCGCTCCTTTTTTGGCCATCCCTTTACAAGAAGGTTTGAGGAGGATTATCTCCCTTAATCCCTCCAATGTTTATTCCCTTCTCAAATGGACACGAGGTGAAGACAGAGAGGTTGAAGTGTTATCAGCAGCAGACTGGCTAACTTACTGAAGTGGGCTTTAATCTAGATTCAATGGGGATGAGTGAAGAGAGCCCGCAGGTAAGTGGTAAAAGCCCCCAAGTAAGTGAAATATTAAATATCTCTGTAGAAATGGGTAATAGGTGCAACATCTGGAAAGCAGTGTGTATAAATGCCCATAGCATGGGAAATAAGATCCCAGATGTTGAGGCTTTGATGGAAGAGGCTGACTTGGATTTAGTGGACGTTACGGAGACATAGTTCACAGAAAATCATGACTGGGATGTAATTATACTGGGCTATACATTATTCAGGAAGACAGGGTAGGAGGAAGGGGAGGTGGTGTGGCACTATATGTTAAAAGTAATATTAAAGCTATAGAATTGCGTAGCTTAAAAGGAAGAGAGGAGGCACTGTGGGTTAAACTGAGGGAAAGATAAATCCATTTGCATTGGAGTTATATACAGATCCCCATCACAGGGGGTAGAAGTGGACGAAGATTTAATGCAAGACATACATAATATTACCATGAAAGGATAAGTGCTACTGATAGGTGAGAGAGAGAGGCACATATGGTCCCTTTACACAAAAACAGACGTAAGGATGACATTGAGAACTAAAGGCCGGTTAGTCTAACCTCTGTGGTTACTAAATTATTGGAAAGGCTACTAAAGAAGAGAATAATGAGGTTTCTGGAGTCCAATGGATTGCAGGATCCGAAGCAGCATGGATTCACCAGAGGCAGGTCTTGTCAGACAAATCTGATAGATTTCTTTAACTGGGTGACCAGGGAGATGGACCGAGGGAGAGCCCTAGATGTGGTGTATTTAGATTTCAGTAAATCCTTTGACACGTTTCTACATAGGTGACTTATAAACAAACTGAGCACCCTAGGGATGGACCCTAAAGTTACTGATTGGATTAGAAATTGTTTGAGTGGGAGGCAACCAAGGGTAAAGGTAAATGGAGCTCACTCTGAGGAGAAGGAGGTTGCTAGTGGTGTGCCCCAGGGATCTGTCCTTGGTCCAATTCTGTTTAACATCTTTATTAGTGATATTGTGGAAGGACTGTTGGGTAAGGTTTGCTTGTTTGCAAATGATACCAAAAATCTGCAATAGAGTAGACACACAGGAAGGAGTCGACAACATGAGTAGGGATCTAGCTAAACTTGAAGAACGGTCTAGAATATGGTAGCTGAAATTTACTGTTAAAAAATACAGGGTCATGCATTTAGGCTGCAAAAATCCAAAGGAGCTGTACAGTATAGGGGGTGAGGTACTTTTGTTCACAAAAGAAGAGCGGGACCTGGGCGTGATTGTGTCTGATGATCTTAAAGTAGCTAAACAGGTAGAAAAGGCGACTGTAAAAGTCAGAAGGATGCTTGGGTGTATAGGGAAAAGAATGGCCAGCAAAAAAAGGGAGGTGATAATGCCTCTGTATAAGTCTCTGGTGTGACCTTGTTTAGAGTATCTTGTGTAATTCTGGAGACCGCACCTTCAGAAGGATATAGGCAGATTGGAGTCAGTGGAGGAAAGGTCCATAAACCATTATTAAAGTGGACACAGAATATCCACTGCTTGCCCCAATACAAGCATTGTGGAATCTGTGTCTTTTGGGGAACCTGCTAGGTACTTGTGACCTAGATTGGCCATTGTTGGAAACAGGATACTGGGCTTGATGGACCTTGGTTTGACCCAGTATGGCAGATCTTATTTTCTTATGCAGAGGGTGGCTACTAAAATGGTTAGTAGTCTTCATTATGAATCATATGAGGACAGATTTAATGATCTTAATATGTATACTTTAGAGGAAAGGTGAGATAGAGGAGTTATGATAGAGACATTTAAATACCTCCGTGGCATAATTACACAGGAGAGTCTCTTTCAATTGAAGGCAAGCTCTGCTATGAGGGGACATAGGATGAGAGTGAAAGGGGATAGACTCAGGAATAATATGAGGAAATATTTCTTTACGGAAAGAGTGGTAGATGCATGGAATAGTCTCCCAGTGGAGGTGGTGGACACGAGGCCAGTATCTGAAGTCAAAAAAGCATGAGACAAACACAGAGGCTCTCTAAAGTAAAAAGGGGAATATTGTAGTTGATATGGAAGGGCAGACTAGATAGGTCATGTGGTCTTTTTCTGCCGTCATGTTTCTATGTTTCTAATTAGTGACATCCATACGACTAGGGTTACAAAATGACCACGTGTAGGGGTGAGATCTACATCTGTATGTTGGCAAACTGCTGCACTTCCACGTGTGAGTTGCCGAGGTCCCCGTCAATTTTTCTCACACGTACATGTGTGAAATGGCACCTCTCTCTTCACATAGATATCAGTCCCTAAGCATTCCCGCGCTTCCTTCTGTCTGCGGCCCACTTTTAAAAATCATGTCTATTTTGAGGAGTGGAGCTATGTCGATTCTACATTGGCCTCACACGTGTACACTCTTTCTTCTGAAATAGACATATAGTAGATTTGCAGACATTTTCATTTCCACATCCCCCTCACCACATAAATAGCCTTTCTAAAATATGCCTTCATGCAAATGCAAAAGGGGGAGGGAGATTTTAATCTATGTGGAGTAAAATTTACAACCTTAAATGCTTTTCAGGGCAGACTAAATGGGTTGCATCGGTCTTTATTTGCTATGCTACTATGGGAGTCATTTATTAGTAGCATATGTGATGCAATTAACATGAGTTATTTACCGCAAGGCCTACTTTAAGCAATGGGCTCTGAGGCAAATACGTTTAACATGCGTTAATAGCATTAGCACACACTGTTATCAAATGATACCCTCTTAGCTACTAATGCAGCGTGTTTTCACCTTCCCCTGGATTACCATGTGGACAGAGCTGGAGGGCAATCAGAGGTCATGATGGATGTCTGTACTTCTTTTAACTCATCCTACTCCTCATCATTTTTGTAGCACTACTAGAAAAATTACAAGAGGACCTTGATAAATTTGAAGACTGGATGTTCAAATGGTAGATGAAATTTAATGTGGACAAATGCAGAGTTATGCACCTAGGAAAGAACAACCCAAACAATGGTTACACGATGCAAGGTTCCACATAAGGAACCACCACCCAGGAAAAAGATTTAGGCGTCATCGTGGATAACATGTTGAAACCCTCCACCCAGTGTGCAGCGGCAGCAGCCAAGAAAACCAATAGAATGCTAGGAATCATATGGAAAGGAATAAAACAAAGAATATTATAATGCCTCTGTACCGTTCCATGGTGCGACCACACCTTGAATATTGTGTGCAATTCTAGTCGCCATATCTTAAAAAGGATATAGCATTATTAGAAAAGGTACAGAGAAGGGCCACCAAAATGGGAAAGGGGATGGAAGGGTACCCCTATGAGGAGAGGCTAAAAAGATTAGGGTTGTTCAACTTGGAAGAGACAGCTGAGGGGAGATATAATAGAGGTCTATAAATTAATGAATGGAGTGGAACGGGTAAACATAGGTACTTGTGGCCTAGATTGGCCACTGTGGGAAACAGGATACTGGGCTTGATGGACCTTGGTCTGATCCAGTATGGCATATCTTATGTTCTCATGTTCTTATTATCTTTTCATTATCAATCTAAAAATTATTATAAAAACTGATACAAACTTGTGAGAGAAGAGCTATCATACATCACTCGTCCCAACAAAGAGAAAAGAAAAAATAATTAAATGCTCTCCTTATTCTCCACTATACCTACCTCAAGAGAAGAAGATAATACAGAGAAACGGGCAAAGAGAACAAAAACAAAGCACGTGATACACTAAGCTGCAAAAATATTTGTGATTGAGTATTTAATTTGACAAAATTGGCTGTAGCTAGGGAAAGCAAATGAGCTCCTAGATCCTTTAAATTCCTTAGCTAAGTTTTGCAAGAAATTTCTTGCACATTGCCACAATTGGGAACTTCATCTATTTATTTATAACTTCTATTTATTTTGCCGATGCAAAAAAAAGAGGAAAACAATTACAGTCACATAAAAACATAAATCTAGAGCCCGCTATTCAAAGGGAGCAACACGGTTAGCAGATCTACTAAACTTGTTACTCCTTTTATCCAGGATATTCAGCAGCATTAACATGGTTTGTGCTGCTAGATATCTACGGGTGCAGCCTCTGCGTGTCTCATTGATAACTAGTTATCATCGGGGCATTCTTGGGGCAGTCTGGGGTTGGCGCCCAGTCATAACTGGCCCCAGCACTGAATATCCAGATTTAAAGTTTGGCGGCCGTGGCGGCTTGCCGCGTTAGATCAGCAAGCCGCCGCTGAATATCAGGCCCTTAATTTCTACAGTATGTACAGACAACTAAAATACCCCCTTGTTCCTTGTTTCTCAAAAATTTTCTCAAAATTTCTTTCAAACTGCGGCATTTTTTCAAGGGCAGTTTGAAAGAAATTTTGAGAAACATTGTGCTTGCCCGAATGAGAAAGACAGAAAGACGTATGCAGCATCAGTTATGTTTTTGAACATTGTCAAGAAGTGAATGAGATCCCCTGATGAAACATCATTAGTGAAACGCAGTGGGTACTTGAGGAAGGCGTTGGGATTTAATGAAGCAACGATGGAGAGCTGGCTGTGATACGATCCACTAAGAAGCTAAGTGTTGCGAAATCCTATGATAAAAAGCAAAGCTTTTAATAGTGGCTTTAGAAGTTTTCATAGTGAACTTTAGGGTTGGTGACTCCCTCTGCTTCATTATCACTGGGCAATATTGAAGGTCATTGATGCTAGCAGGCACATCAGTTTGACATGTTACAAGTCTATAACAGAGTGCTGAATTAGTCTAAGACCTTCAGTGGCATTACATGTTCTTGAATTACCATAAGAGATACATTGAAGAAGACTTTGCTCCATATTGATAACACTGGGCGTTTTTCTGATAATAGTTGTAGTATTAATCGCTCAGAAGAAGACCACAATTCTTGTGTGCTGACTGAGTACTGTTGTGACCCCCTGCTTGGGCCGGAGGCTTACAGGCAAAGGGCTGCCATATTTTTCCTTAAATAAAGATTTTGCAACTTTGTCTCCAGCAGGGAATCCTGGGACTTGTAGTTCTTTTTCGTTTACTTAAAGACAAAGTAGTATGTGACCACTGGAGTTTGTTAAGACAAAACAAGAATTTTATTTTGGGTTTCTTTCCGAGCATTAAATTCAAACGCAGGCAAAAAGGATCATTCTCCAAATGAAAAGCTTACAGGAAACACAAGTACAACTGGAGCTGCAGAACTGAAAACACTTTTAAACATGGCAGCTGTTTTCAGCAAACATTTCAGCACATGTATTACAGCTTCTTTTCCATTCATTCAGCACAGGTAAATTCTTGTCATTTATCCAAATGCTGCTTTAAATATCAAACTCTGGTTTTAGCAATGTTCTTTACCTTAATGGAAGCTCTTAGCCTTCTCCTGGCTAGGTGAAAGATTGCCCTTTAAAACTTCTTTTCACAGTCCTTTTCTAGCAACTTTCAAGCTTCCCTCTTGCATAAAGAACAATCCATTGGAGATTCATCACAAACAGAATCTGGATCAAAAGAGTCAATTTGCATGCCCTCCTGCCTTACAAATTGTTTGTCTCTTTCTGGGTTCTCAGTAATTCCTTCCAACTTACTATTTTGTAGAAACTTCAGGAGTTCTTTCCAGGGCTGCTCTCCCTGGTAAGAAATGGCTGTATCTGGAGAGTGGGGCTTCTTAACCTGGAATAACTGCCTTAATGCTTCACTGTGTTCAGCGCTGCTTCTCTGCCCTTGGCTGGGTTCTGGTCACCTCCGTTTGTAACTACGTTCCCCCACCTTCTGGCAGCTTGGGTTCTCTGAACTGGTTCTTGAACACTCTGCACTGCACTTAGTTCCACCTCACCAGCAACCTTCCCAGCTACCCATCTGCTGGTCTCTGGTTCAAGCATACCTCTCACACAAGGACTGCTTCCTCTGTTGCTGGAACTGTTCTCCCACGTGGAGTTAAGCTTACCATGTCTCCCTTCTCTCCTGTTCCTTCTTTCGTTCCTTCCTCCTTCCGCTCTTCCCTCTCTCTGCACTGAAGCAGGCTTAAAAAGCTGCTTCCTAGCTACCACACCCTTATCTCTACACAGGTGGTTGTCATTAGAGTCTAAGCCTGCACCTACGTTAGGGCTTGGGCGTGGCTTAGCCTCAGCAAGTACGTGTTTCTTTTGCTTGGCTGAAGTTTTAGCCCTGTGAAAACCTTGCCTGTCTCTTGTCTTAAAGGCATATTCACTGTTTTCCTCTGTTTCCAATGGCTCAGCACAGCTCTCATTGTCACAGTACCTGACTTCCAAGGCAAGTTCCAAGGCAAACCGTGCTACTGCTCTTCCTGCCTCTGCTGCTGCCCCTGCTCCGGCTCAGGATGCGCCCGTCGGGGCCTCCATCCCCAACCATGCGGCTGAAACCTCATCCTGCGGTCCCGCCCCCGGCATTCCCGAACTGCCACGAGGCTCTTCCGAACCCGCTTCTGCCTCCGGTGTCCCTGACTCTTCAGGCTTCAACGCAGCTGGCTCCACTGTGGCAAGCGCCGGGCCCATGGCTTCTTCTCCTTGATGCCATGTGACTCCCGAAGATGGCGCCGCTCTGCAGTCCTCCAGCTCCTCCCACTTCCGGCCAAATTTGCTCCTCTTCCGGCACAGCCCCAGCAACCTGGGAAACAGCCTCGGTGTCACCAAGACTCCGCCTCCTCACATCTCACCCTCGAAGAGCCCAATCGTGCCGAACGCAGTGGACAGCATCGGCGCCGTACCCACAGGCACCACCGCAGCTCTTCCCGCGACCCATCAAGGAGGTATGGCGCCGACCGCAGGAGACGCGATCGGGATAGGCAGAGGAGACACAGAAGCCCCATCAGCTCTTCCAGCCCCCAATCAAGGAGCAGAGGACACGGATCCAAGAGACATAAACGCCGCAGCAGCTCCCACCATCACAGAGAATGCAGAAGCAGCCACCATAGCATCTCTAGCTCACCTAGCCCTGACAGAAAGTGTTCCAGGGCAAACCTTTCCAGATAGCCGCGCTGATTTATCCAACTCCTCTGCAATTCTGAAGCTACTCTCACAGCTGGTGCAACAAACCATCTCCGCAGCTCCCACGGCTGCTCTACCTCCCGCGACCCTGACTGATTCCACAACATGGGACCCACTGGACCACACCCGCCCATCTCCAGCTGACCCGCAGTCCCCTGATCACCCACAATCCTCCACGCAGGCTCTGCCATCCCCAGACTAGCTGTCCCAGGACAGCACCGTGGAGGAAAATGACATTGAAGCGGCCATTGTGGGCTCAGCGGCGACCGAACACACCACCTCGGACACTAGACACTCCCCGGAGCCTGAAGGCCCACCGCCTCCTCCGGAGGACCTCATGTACCCCAAGTTCCTGAGGAAAGTAGCCACTACCTTGGCCCTGAAGGCATCCGAGGACAAAGGGGAGCCCGTACCAGAGGTCCTGAAGTATCTCGCTATGCCAAAGCCACCATTTGCACTGCCTATACACCAGACATTATGAGACAACCACGTGAGACTCTGGCAAACCCCGGCTTCCGGCCACGCGTTCTCCAGGAGACTTGAATCTAAGTACCAGATACAGCCTATACCAGGGTTCTCAAAACCACAACTGGCACACCAATCTATTGTGGTGTCCTCAGCCCTTAAGCGGATGAAATCCTCGTGCACTCACGCCAACAACCCACCGGGTCGAGACCACAAGCTTCTCGACGATATTGGCAAAAAGGTCTTCCAAGGAGCCATGCTCACCGCGAGGATTGCAGCTCACCAGTTTCAACACATCCTATTCCAAGATGCCTGTATGGCAAACATCAAAGCTGCCACTTCATTCCTTCCCAAGGAATCTCAGGCGTTGATTTCCAGCACCCTCGCGGACATGTCAGAGGGCAACAAACATTTGGCCAGCACCGCGTTTGGCTCTTTTGACATGTCGGTGAGAACCGCAGGCACGGCCATATCTGCCAGAAGGTGGGCATGGTTAAGAGCTTCCAGCCTGCGTGATGACACGCACGACAAAATTGCCGACGCACCCTGCACTAGCGATTCCCTCTTTGGAGAGAAAGTCACCGACACCGTAAATGACATGAAAGAGCACTGCACTATGCTCCACACCTTGGCCGAGGATGGGTTTGAACATAAGAGCAGTGCCCAGAAAACAAATTTTCACAAGAAGCCTTACTACTCTTCCAACAAGAGATACCCTTCTTCCAACTGAAGGTGGCAGACCCCCAGGTACAAAAACAACTCCTACCATGGACCCTCTCAGCAACGCAACTCCCAGAGGGACCACAAGCAAAAGAAGAGCACCAAAACATCTGCTAACAAGAGCGGATCCTCCTTTTGACAACAACTCACAGGCACTCACCCACATCGGGGGCCGCCTGACCCTTTTCCTCCAGGAATGGGAAAGGATCTCTTCAGACTCCTGGGTGCTGCAGGTCATCAGAGAGGGATATCACATGCGCTTTGCAACATCACCCTGCCAGCGCAGCCAACCGATCAGCGACACACCTCCGCACCTGCAGCTAACCATGGCCACAGAGCTGGTACACCTGCTAGCCACACACGCGATAGAGGAGGTGCCTCCTGCGGAGAGGAACTCTGAATTCTACTCAAGATACTTCCTCATCCCCAAGAAGATGGGGGGGGGGGTCTGCCCCATCTTGGACCTGCGCAAACTGAACAAATTCTTTATCAGGGAAAAGTTCAGGATGTACTCACTCAGCTCCATCCTTCTCCTGATTCAGACCAACGACTGGATGGCATCCCTCGATCTGCAGGAAGCCTACACACACATCCACATTCACAAAAAGCACAGGCAGTACCTCCGCTTCCAAGTGCTGGGTCAGCACTACCAATATCGAGTCCTCCCCTTCAGCCTATCGCCTGCTCCACGGGTCTTCACAAAGTGCTTAGCCATTGCAGCAGCGCACCTCCACAAGCAAAATGTCTCCATATTCCCCTACCTGGACGACTGGCTCCTCACAGCCCCCTCGGCTCCGGAATTGCTGGAATCCATCCAGAAAACCACAACCCTGGTTTCCTCCCTGGGCTTTGTCATCAACTTCGCCAAGTCGCACCTCACACCGTCACAGAGACTCAAGTTCATAGGAGCGGTGATCGATACCCGGTGTTTGAAAGCCTACCTTCCAGACCACAGACTTCTGGCAATCACCTCCCTGGCATCCAGGTCCACCACAGCAGTGCATTCCTCGGTCAGGTCCATACTATGCCTGCTAGGCCACATGGCCGCCACGACATCGGTCCTCCCTGTGGCAAGGCTGAAGATGCGGGCACTCCAGTGGCACCTATGTACCCACTGGAACCAGCATTCTCAGCCCCTCTCCATCCACATCCCGATGACTCCGCAAATCAAGTCACAGCTACGCTGGTGGACAATATTAGCAAATCTCTCTGTGGGCAAGGACATCCACTCCCATGAACACCAGATTCTTCTCATCATGGACGCGTCCAACACAGGTTGGGGCGCACACCTCCTGCAGCTCAGCACCCAGGGAACATGGTCCCCTCTGGAGAGACTTTTTCACATCAACCTCCTCGAGCTGCGAGCCATCAGGTACGCTCTCAGAGCCTTCCTACAACACCTGCGTGGCAAGTCCGTCCTCATCCAGATGGACAACCAAGTGGCCATGTTCTATGTCAACAAGCAGGGAGGGACAGGGTCTCACACTCTCTGCAAGGAGGCACTGAGGATATGGTCTCTGGCCTTAGCAAATGGGTGCAGGCTATGGGCCTCCTATCTCCCGGGAGATATAAACACCCTAGCGGACAAACTGAGCAGGCAATTACAACCACATGAATGGACTCTCCTCCCAGAGGTCTCCGACCATCTCTTCCGCCACTGGGGAACACCCAGCATTGACCTATTTGCCACCGAGCAGAATGCAAAGTGCCACCTGTTCTGCTCGAGGCACCCATCAGCCAAGAGGTTGGCAGCGGATGCATTCGATGTGTGCTGGTGGGGGGGTGGTCTCTGGTGTACGCCTTCCCTCCGACCCCCCCTCATCACAGCAACACTTCAACGGATCATGCAGGACAAAGCTCAGGTCATCCTAGTGGTCCCTCACTGGCCACGACAGATATGGTTTTCCCTCTTGATACGCCTGTCACACAGAGCCCCCATTCACCTGCCCCTCATACCGGACCTCCTGACGCAGAATGAGGGCTCCACGCGGCATCCCAACCTCAAAGCCCTCGCTCTCACTGCTTGGAGGTTGAGCGGTTAAACCGCTCGGCCCTCCAGCTACCTGCCGAGGTACAGGACGTGGTCCTAGCGGCCAGAAGACCCTCCACCAGAAAGTCCTATAACCTCAAATGGAAGAGGTTCAGCATCTGGTGTGTGGCACGTGTCCTAGATCCAACCACATGCCTGCTCGCCCTCGTCCTGCAGTACCTCAGCTCTCTATCCAACCTCGGCCTGAAGACACAATCCATCCGGGTCCACCTCTCCACAATAGCGGCTTTTCATGCACCTCCAGCCGGAGCCAACTCTATTGCGGCACTGCCCCTGATAGCCCGCTTCATGAAGGGACTGGCAAACCTCAACCCCCGGTCAGGCTCCCGGTTCCGCCTTGGGACCTCAACACTGTCCTCCAATGCTTAACTCAGGAACCTTTCGAACTGCTCCAGTCCACGGACATGAAGTTTGTCTCCTGGAAGACAGTGTTTTTGATAACCATCACGTCCGCCAGGAGGATCAGCGAGCTACAAGCGCTGGTGGCGCACTCTCCTTATATGCAGCTGCACCAAGATTGCGCATCCCTGAGGACAAACCCCCAGGTTCGTGCCTAAGGTGCCATCTGCTTTCCACATCAATCAGTCCATCGAGCTCCCCTCTTTTTTTCTGGAGCCTTACGCTTCAGCCAAAGAACGGCGCTTGCACACCCTGGACTGCCTCCGAGCCCTCAGGATTTACCTGCACAGAATGCAGCCAATCCGGCAGGGAGAACAACTGTTCATGTCCTTCGACCCTAACAGGTCCGGGAGGCCCGTTGCCAAAAGGACACTCTCCCACTGGGTGACCGCCTGCGTCTCCTATTGCCTCGACACGGCTGGTGCACAGTCACGGCCAAGAGTTGGCCCCCATCAGCTCAGAGCACTGGCCACCTCGATAGCAACCTACACTCCGTCCCGCTGATCGATGTCTGCAAAGTGGCCACATGGTCCTCTCCGCACACCTTCCAAAGGCACTACTGCCTCGACCTCAGGTCTCAGGAGGACTCCACGCAGCATCCCAACCTCAAAGCCCTCGCAGCTGCAGAAGGAACTACGGCCGTGCCAGTGGTCCCTCGTCAGGGGCTGGATAGTTCGGGACTGCTAGATGTTACTGAGCCTAAATGGCTGAACCATACCTTGACTCACTGAATTTTTGCACACTTGAACACTTGCACATCATTGCTGCCTGTTGCACCTGAATGCTGCGCTGTGTCCTTATGTCTATCATTGCTTATTATGCTAGTATTATTGCTGCTTATCATGTTGCCTCTTGCACTGTTGTTGCTACTCGTTGCAGAGTTGCACGGTGTATTACGATCTCTAGTCTATTCATTAAAACTCTGCCCTGACTAAACTCACCTGACTTGGTCTCCATAGCCTTCGTGCTTCCCTCCTCCACCTCAGCACACACCTGCAGCTGGGGAGACATCAGGTGTGGCTGACGCAATCCTGCTAGTCCATGGAGAAAGCGAAGTTACTTAACTGTAACAGGGTTTTCCGTGGACTACAGGAAAAGTCAGCCACACAATCCCACCCACCTCCCCTGGAAGAGGTCAACCAAAGCGACCGCTCCCTAGCCGGTAAGACTAGCTAGGAAAACACTGGCCTGGCTAGGGGGTGGGCCGGTGAGGTGGGCTACCTGGGTGTGCTCAGAAAGGTTCACTTTTCTGAGCTCTGGAGAGCACTTCTGCATCTACGGCGCCGCCCGGAGGATGTCACCAGGTGTGGCTGACTTATCCTGTAGTCCACAGAGAACCCCTGTTACAGGTAAGTAACTTCGCTTTTCCCTTCCACCATTCCATCTCATGTACACTTTCTCTACTCTCCCGTTTCCACAATGTCCGCATTAACGTTCACTCTCCACTGGGTCACTCTCAAGCTTTGTCCAGTATTGTTTTGCCTTTCACGCCTCTGGATTCCAACCCTCCCCACCCTGTTGTCTCCAGCCCACTTTCATTGACTTGGTTCCATGCATCTCCTTGATTAAAAGAGCACTGCATAATGCCTGCATTGTTGCACTTTTCTCAAGGACTTTTGCTGGCACTGTGAGAACAGCATGGGAACATGGGACTCTGCATGACTAAGGCTTATGGTAACGTTTTGGCTCAGGCTGTGATGTTAGAATCAAACTAGCAGCTGGGCCTGTCTAGTAGGCTATAAGTCTTCCAATAAATCCTAGTGGAAACACAGGTGCTGATGTAGTTAGGGTTGTATAGCAGGATACACAGGGGACCTAGAGGACTAGATATTTGGGCAGCAGTCACACTAGTGTTACGAGTTATTGCAGCATGGGGAGAGGTGAGTGCTACAGTGAACTAAGTGGAGATTTTGTATGCTCTCTTCTACTTAGAGATGGTGGATTGCAAAGATGGAAGCTGAAAAAGACTGTCCTGGATGAGGAGACATTTTGGAGGCCGTCACATTCTGTAGGTGACAGCAGGGATACATCCTTAGCACTGTGGATAGATTGCTGGTCTTTTTCTGTCATCATCTACTATATCAGTGGTTCCCAACCTGTGGTCCATGGACCCCTAGAGGACAGTGAGACCATTACAGGGGATTTGCGGGATACAAAAAAAAAAGTGAGGCAGTTTGGTGGGGATTGGCTGGGGGGATGGGGGATGCGAGAAAGAGGCTGAGATTGGTGGAGACTGCCTGGAGAGAGAGGGAGACTGGTGGAGACAGGAAACGGAAAGGAGATAAAGAGGGCTAGTGGGGACTGTCTTGGCACTGAGGGAAGGGGATCCGGGAAGATTGGTGGGAATGAACTGGGAACCCCTGAACTTTTCTGAGGTTAATAAGGGATCCATATAACGAAAAAGGTTATTCAAGGAGCTACACAGAGCTCATTTAGCAGAAGTGCCCTTGATTATGCCATGAGGGAGGGTGAGCGGAGAGAGAATATGGAGGAACCGCGGACCACTGGGAAAGAATTAGGGAGGGGATGAAGGAGTGAAAGGAAAGATGAGATAAGAAGAAGAGGTTAAAAGGCAGAAAACAAGAAGAGGAACATGTGGGGAGGAGAGGATATTGAGGAAGAGGGATGATTCATATGAGGGGAGCAGAGGTGATTGTGGAAAAGAGAAAGTCTATGGGCTGGGGTGGAAAATTGTGGAGAAAAGTTTATAAGGGGCACTGCGAAGGAGAGAATAGTCTATGGGGTAGAGGGATTTATGGAGGAGGGATGGTCCACGGAAGGTTTTGGAGGAGCAAGAGAGAAGAGATTATGGAGAGAAAGAGGTTTGGTAAAGAAACTGGAAGGGGGTTGAAAGGGGTAGTGGAGGGGGAAGAATGGAGAAATTTTGGGAAAGGGTAAAAGTCTCAGTGGTCATTTCATCTTTTGCTCCTCAGGGCTTCCCTAAGTTCACAGATCATAACCTGGCACCAAACTGGATCACTCAAGGACACAAAAATAGCTTATAAATCAAAGATCACAAAGTAGATCATTTCCATTAGCAGATGAGAAAAGGAGCACCAGATTTTGAAGGCAACCAATACCTGAGCTAGAGTCTGATTCTATTTGCTTTAGTGCCATTCCCCTGATCTGCCTATGGGCACCAACATGTTAAATCCCCCTCTGATATAAACACAGCAAGAGCACCATTCTCTTGGGTAGCTATACACCCGCATTTTCCTTTCCCATTAAATCAGCAGAAGCAATATCCTTTCTTTGGGTGAGGCCGAAACAAGGGGGTCTCGATATGCCTTATTTGCTAATACGTCTTTATCATTTGGCATGAGAGGGATGAATGGACATCTAGCTTCTTTTTGCACACTGCCCAGCATGTTAATGAAAGACAGTATTAATCAACAGTAATGCCCATTGAGATGTCAGTAAACCTGCACAGCGAGGCCCTGACCTTTTGAGTTTTGCATTTTCCTGTGGCCAGTTCTGATAAATTACCAGTGAATGCAAAGCTGACAAATGTCAAATTAGAGCAAGGACATTTCACTAATGTACCTAAGACACCCGCCACCATTCCAAAACCCTCAGCTGCTAGGCATTTCCAGGTGTGTTGAGAAAGGCAAGCAGGAAGATCTGGACCTCTGAGATTTCCAGGAAAGGGAAACTGAGCGTAGAAAGTGCAGGCACTCTGGAAAAAGACGTTGCAATCCTTTTGGTTGAAGCTAAGTGTTGAGGAACCCAGAAAGGTTCTAACTCTGGTCTTCTAGAGAGAATTAAATGGTTGGTGCAACACAAGATGAGGGCTTGATTGAGGAACTAGGACATTATGCAGTTGTGGGGCTCATTCTAGCAGACCATGGGAAGGTGGGGCTTGACCACTGGGGAGCCATCAGAACCAAGGATGTGCCTTGCAGAATAATTTACAATAATTAAAGGCATCAGTGGAGGGAATGGTGAAATATAAAACACAGATGAGAAATTCATAGCCTTTATTTACGAAATGTGTTTTAAAAAAAATCAATCTTGATAAAAAAAAAAAACAACTGACTACAAGAATAAAGAAAGTTCGTACAAATTCTATATACATTAGAAAAATTTAAAACTAAGTGTGACCAAATAAAAAATAGCTAAATATATAAAGAATGTATTTACAAGAAGTGGATAGAGAGGAAATCTCTCTGGCTTTTAATTTAACAAACATTGTACAGTATAAATAACAGAATAAACTCAAACTTGCGACTCCCTCCCTCCTCCCCATCAGAGCAAGCCTTTGGAAGAGTGTGGTAGGGAAGTGCAAGCCTTGGTGCAAGTGATTGCTCGGGGGCCATCTCTGTGCATGTAGCAAAGCTCTGCGCCTGTTGTTCCTTTTCTCTTTCTGTATCTGAAATAAAGCCCTTCTTCCCTAGTATTTGCTAAGTATCTCCAGCTCTGTTTCCAACAATTCTAATTATGCGTTGGACGTTTCTATGGATTCCTGTAGCTTCACTGCTTCAGTTATTTGGTGTGTACCCTGGCTGTCATGGAGCGCACAGCCTTCTGGGGACAATGGCCCCCACTACGATTATATCAGATCATGGAATGAATAGCACAATTCTGCCACATCGTTTGATACTAAAACGGATTATAAATGATGTTATTCAATTAAATTGGTCCATTTCACTACCACTGTCTATATGGGCCTGACTCCAAAGCATGTTGTATGGATTGGGGGGGGGGGGGGTGGAGTTACTGCAGGGCTGGCCCAAGGGTTTCTTCCACCTTAGGCAGGCCCACCATGCTGCTCCTCCCCCTCCCCTTGCACTGCCCCTGGCATCCAGCCTCCAGATTCTCAACCAGGGGAGGTGGGTGGCATGGAGATCACTTTTCAGCACCATGGTGGGTCCTAGAGCACCCGCTTGCTTGTGCGCACTCACAGCCTGCCACCTTGGAAGGGGCAGGAGCAGCAGGTCGTGACTGTGGACATACGTACGGGTTCTTTAAGGCCTGCCGCTGCTTTGAAGAAGAAGGGGTTGCTGTGATGCCCACCAGGGTCAGCTGCCCTAGCAACTATCTAGTTCACCTAGTGGAGGGTTGGCCCTGGGTCATGGCCCATTCATGGTTTATCATGGTATGCGGTGCTCAGGACCCCAATATTTATTTATGGAAGGGGACAATTCCCAAAAGCTGCTGAGAACCTAAAATATCTAACTACTTTTATCAGGTTATATCTTTAGGATTATTTTCAGGCACAGCCTAGCCAGCGACGTTGGGGCTGAAAATTATCCTAAAGTCTGCTCTACCCTATATTGTGCCTTCTATCCTAACCTCCCCCTCCCTCACTTAAAATCACCACTCCTCCTCCTCCTCACTCCTAGCAGCCCCAAAAGCTTCTTCCAGCATCCACCAAAGCCCCCACTGCCGCAGTCACCAAGTCCTTTGTCACCCCATTCTTCCTCTTCTCTCTGGGCCACCTCTTGCCTTCCATCTCTGATGGCCTCATTGGCAAAATTCTCCCGATAATCCTCTGCTGTTGAGATCAGCCCTCAGTCATAGCTTCAGCATGTTTCTAGGTTGGATTTTAAGGTACTTATGTTAAATTTTAAAGCACTTTTTAAAACTGGTCATTCCTACTTGAGGGACTTATCAGTCCAATGGGGACTTCGCTTTCAAGTCCCCATTGGATTTTCACATTCTTCACCAATGTTTGTTTCCAAGACAAAATATGTAGAGACCAAAAAGGAATTAAGGCTTACTCACAAATATTTGGACTTCGGAAAATCATGCAAAACGTGTTTTTTTCACCAAAGCTCTTAAAATGAGTTAGGATTTTATTACTATCACCTGCTTTTCTACAATAACTCAAGTAGGACTTAATGAGATTTAAGACTTATCAGCCTTTTATTTGACAATAAAGTTGATATTCAAAAGCCCCTATGAGACCAGCATTGGCTTTTTCAAGATTTGCTACCCCAGACAGTGGATAAAGTTTGGCTGTAGAAGTCACTATCCATTCAAAATGGGGCAGGACCAGAAGTTAGGAAAGAGTGATGAAATTCAAGCTGCTCTCCTTGTAACTTGAGCATTCAAGTCTGAATTCAGAAATAGAAGGATAACTTTAAATGGATAAATAATCCATATTACAGAGTTATATCAGCATTTTCAGCGTTCAGACTTGAACATATGTCTTTATACAGTTGCTGGACCGCTGAATATTGGACGATATGTTTCAGAACAAGACCTGTATTCCTATTAAATTTATTCGGACAAAATGAGATGTTGGGCTAAATTAGTATATATTATTTCATACCGACATTTATATAACGCTCTGACCAGACAGTTGTTCCAATCATTGGCCTTTTGTTGTATTTAATTCATTGCCTATGAATGCATATTACCGCATACTGCTTGTTTATTTATAATTGTATATTATTGTGTATTGTTTCTCATTGCACCTCTGTCTCTCCTGACCACAGATTTTTAAAGGGAAACTCCGTGGGGGGAATTAGTTTGCAGGTCCATGGATAGGCACAGGTTTGAAAATTATTTTTATCTTAATCTTAATCTTTATTGTTTCTTGATATACCGCCTTAGGCAGCCAAGGCATCAGAGTGGTGTATTGCAACTTATTATATTATGGTAGCGTTTTATAAACTGATTTGGGCTGGACTGCATCCAAGGAAGATAGTCTAGAAATGTAAAATAACATAACATTTAACTTTGTTAAACGTTGGCAATGCAATGGATCGATACAATAACAGCAGCTATGGAGGCCGCTCTATCAACAATCAGCCGCCTGACTGATGACCAACATAGTTTAGGAAAATTATTCACAGGGTCACCATGAGTTGATATTGACTTGATAGCACTTTACAACAACAATAATATTTGCGATGTAGAGCCTAAGTTAGGATAGGTGATGCAAAAGCATACATAAATCCTGACCCACATAAAGAGAGACATTTTTATAAGGAGTCGTCTAGATTTAGGCAGTAAGAATGTATGGAGATGGAGTATTATAGTCATTTATGCATGTAAACGAGTGTGTTCACACTGTGCTCCATTTTGTAAGTATGTGCGTAAATGCAAAGGGGGTTATTCCCCGCTATTCGTGCCTTTTCACGGTCCCTTCATCCTTCCCCGCATCTTTTACGGGGAAGATAGATGGGGGGCGGGAAAGGGGCAGATGGGGGGGGGGGCGTTAGGGCGGGCAGTGGGCAGTCGTCGGCCCCGGATGTACAGAGCTGATTCTAATGTCGGCCCTGAATGTCCGGAGCCGGCGACTTGCACAGGGAACTTATTCCACCTCAGAGGTGGAATAAGTTCTCCAGTCAGCAGGGATCGGCGGGCCCGGGGCACAGATGGGTTGGGGGGAGGACATTCCCCGTAGCCAGACCCTGGCCTTAGGAGGCCAGATCAGGGGTCAGACCGTGGGGAAATCACTGCTTGTGCTGGCGGCCAGGGATCGCAGCTCTTCAATGGAGCCATGGTGCCATGGCAACCAGACGCCATGGCACCGCGGCTCCATTGAACTGCCCTGAATGAGTTAGCCGGGGAAGGCCTGTACATGCAGGCCGGACAGAATCGGGGTCCAGCCTGCACTTACAGGCCTGTTCGCAATTCTGATCCCGCAGGGCTAGACGTGCGGGATGGAACCGGGCCTAAAGGCACGAACTTTCACGGTGATCCTACACAGGCAAGGAGTTTGGGTGGAACATGGGCGAGGTGCAAAGTTACATGTGTAAATTTGAATATACTGTAATTTATGTGCATTCTTTAGATATCTAGGCATGGGCATTTATAGCAGGGCTGGTGTAAGTGTTCACACTTTAAATTAATGCATATTTTCAACCACTTATGCTAGTATTTTATAAAAAAAACATAGATATGTGGGGCCCGATATTCTTCTGGGATGACTATGCGCTGCTATGGCGCATAGCTATTGCCATCAACCTTTAACCCCGGATATTCAATGCCCGGGTCATATGTGGCCCTGGCATTGAATATCCGGGGGTCGCTGCACAGCCCACAAGCCCACAGAAGCTAACCGGGCAGCAACGATATTGAGCCTCTGCCCGGTTAGCTCCCATGAGTAAAGATAGGCCAGTTTTTGCTGCGCCTATCTTTTACTTGCAGGTGCTATTCGGGCAGCGGTGCAATATCGCCGCTGCCCAGTTAGTGACTGGTGGCGCCCTCAGAATGCCCCCAACATGCTCCGATGGTAAGCAGTTAGCATTGGGGCATGTAGCGGGGTTAATCGGGATATTCAGTGTTAGTACTGCTAAACATCCCTCTAAGCGGCACTTATGCAGTTTACAGGTCTGTAAACCATGTAAATACCTTTGAATATCGGGCCCCTATCTTTTTTTTTTTTAAATAAAATAGCAGCTAAATTGTTGCCTCCTTTCAAGTAGATGCCTCATTATAAAATTACCTTCAAAGAGCCTCCCTGGTAGGCTACAGCCCTCTTACTCCCTCCCCAATATTTCATTGAGACCTTCTAAGGTCTCCCCCATTCTAAGCCATCTCTAGTCCTTTCTGGCTCTTCCTGGAAAATCTGTGGTAGGAGAGAGAGAACATGCCCCTTCTGCTCTGTCTAGCACTAAAAATTCACAATGGTGCCAGACTAGTTGATACAACACTGTGCCTCATGGGTGATGGATCACTGAGTGGGTTGGGTGGGAGGATTCCAAAAGGCCTTGGTGAGATCTTTGTGTGGAAGGTTCTTCACCCTAATTTTGACTAAAGACCCATTGCCAATCAGGCCATGGGAGGTGAAGGAAGGTGACCACTATCTCTGATCTGTGGGTGAGTGAAGAGATGAAAAGGAAAAAGGTTAAAGACTGAGACTGCTGGGGAAAAGGGAACATTGGGGCTTCATAAAGTGCACACATGGATTTGGGTCACCTTGATGGATAGTGAAAATCTATGCATGCAAATTATATCCATTTCAAAATCAAATGAATGTGCCTTGTGTTTTCCTCCTTGACTATATTACATCCCTAGAAATGTCTACTTTTGGAGAAGCTAAATATAGCTGCCTAGGAAACAAGTGTTTATATTTAGCTGCTCAGTGGTGGTGGTGGGGATTACCAGCATGGAGATCAAAGTGGGTAACTCTTAAGTTATTTGGCTAGACCTTGTGAAAATTGACCTCCATATAATAATTATCTAAAGAGAAGGCATGTTGAGGTCATAAAACAGATTAGAAGATAAATAAAGGCCTTCAGGCGTATCCTATCAGCCCAGTTTCCTACCTGCTGCAAAACAACAGGCCCTACATGATCAAGGACTTTAGCCTTCCTAAGGATCCTCTGTACCTCCCTCTTTCCTTTTTCCCTAGCGGACATATACGTGCCTCTCTCACTCCTCTATGTCACACACACGTCATACTTTTCCCTACACTTCTAAAACCTTTCACTGTCACCAGGCGCTGCTGGCTTTCAGGCGCACGATCACTTTCTCAGCCATCACAGACATTCTCTCCCGTACAATGGCACTGGGTCACTTGCACTACCGCAGTCTTTGGGTTGCCACACCGTAGATCCATACACCAGCTCATACTACTTTACATTTCCTAGAAATCCTAAGCTTAAAAAAAAAGGCTGCAGTCATGTGTTTGTTCCTTTTTCAAAAACACCGATTGAGGCTGATGCATAGAACTAGAAGGTTCCTTTCATAACAGGCTCATCTTACCCCGGTCAGACGGTAACAGCAGTAACAGATGATCTCTGGCTAGAACTGAACAAAATCTCCATCTCATTTCGTGGGAGATAAACTCCTCTTTTACAGCTCAGGCTGAAATCTCAGTTCTCCATGGACAAGCAGGAAGCGTCAGCCACACCAGGTGACGTCCTCCGGGCGGCGCCATGCACAGAAGTGCTCTCCAGAGCTCAGACTTCTGAGCATGTGTAGGTGGCCCACCTTCCAGGCCACCCCTAGCCCAGCCATTGTCCTACAAGAGGTTAAACATTAGGGGATAGGCTTAGTGCTCTGGGCTGGAGACTAAGGGTTACTTCAGCAGAAGAAAATGTAGTCTTTGCCGGAAAGAGGTAAGCAGGAAGACTGCGGTCATTCTCCTGTGCTCTTTCAAACCATGTAAATATCTTTGGTCCTTGATTTTAGGTTCTCCATAAACTCCAGACTAGAATATTGATCGAGGCACAAATTTCAAAGCTACTTACACAGCTAAACAATGATTTATGTGCACAAATTGGTTCTATGAAATTTGTCTTCCTCGGTATCTTTGAAAGGATGACTGTTATTCCATAATGGCCATACTCATAGCGGGATTTAGAAGAGATGCTCCCGGGAATGCGGGGCCGGGGAGGGGGAGGCAGTGGAATATGTACATAGATTGCATTTTCAACTTTGTGCATTATTTTCCATGGAAAACGTACCCAAATCAAAAAGGAGGTGCAAAGGTAGATGGGCACTTTGTACCCACATCAAGTGCTGTTTTTTTGAAAATTCATGCAAAATCCTCAGGTATAAAGGACTGGTGTGCTTTGTCCCCCTGCGGACCCTTTGAAATCACCCTCAAAGTTACTTAACAGGGATTGAAAGCTATTAAGCCTTTCTCTCGTGAGTACAGAATGGAAGGAAATCCTCTATAAATCAGGCCCCGAGCTCAGAAGATTTGAGCTGCTCGGTTCGGAACCGGAAGTGCAGCTTCAGGCATAGGTGACCTCTTTAAAAGGTCAAAACGTTATCTTTCACGTGAACTTACATGGAATGCTTCTGGACAAGAAGTTTAACCATATCGCAGTGGTGCTAAAAATAACAGCATACTATTTGCACACCCTGAAGGCAGGATTGCAAACTCACAAACCAGTGCTCATAGTAAAGTGGTGCTACCTTACATATAATATCATCCGAGCAATTGCTTGGGTCCCCTGTGTTTTCACTTTATACACATTAAGCAGTGAATATTTGCATATATCCTTTGGAAAGGACCTTAAACCACATTCCACCACCCCTAGTTCCAATAGCCTTCTAGATCGCATCTTCACAGAACCCCTCGTTGATGTTTCACCTTGGTGCTTTCTTCTGAGGATGTGCAAAGAGAGAGAAGATGTAACTCAGAACGGGTGCAGTTTTCCATGGAACGGGTGGACCCACTCATGTCTTTGCCGGTGACTCGAAGGTGCTTCCATTAATACTGATTTTCCTCATGCTCTGGGACTCTGGGGCAGCAAGGAAGGGATGGGTCAGGCTGACCTGGGCATTATTGAAGGATGCAATTCGCCCACTGCCCCCTATCTGGATATTCACGGTGGTGGAATAGCTCACTTTGAAGGGACTTTTATCCTGATTTTCATAGGTGTCTACTTTATCTTCTGAAGCAGCTGTCCGGCACTCTGCCACACTCATCAAACAGTCTAGTGGTAGAGTATGGCCAGTGGCAGGAAATTCTTCCATCTGTCCTAATTTCCAAGACCCATCATGCAGTGATCTGGAAGTATTTGGAGAAATCATTTGTTTTTGCTCTGCTTTTTTATGAATATTCAATCCATCATCCTTTTCCAACACCACGTACTTTGATCGGAGATCACGTACGTGGGGCCAGTTTATGCTGGTCAGCTCATGAGAATTGGGTCCACTGCCTTCAGCTCTCACAGGTGATTGTGCACCAGGGCTCTGGAATGGAGATCCCATAGTACACCAGAAATCAGGGTCTTCATCTCTGGCACCCAGGGATAGGGGAGCAGGATGCACTGGGCTAGTAGATCTTTGTGTAAGGCTAGCAGAAGGAAGGCTGCTTCCTTGAATCTTCCTGTTGTTCTGAGGTAAGTTGGCTAACCCTATGTATGGACCTGAGGTTGGCATTGAAGGAGATGTGATCTCAGGGCTTCTGCATGTGGGAGTCGAATTAGCAGAAAAGGAAGATGAAAATTCCTGGGAATTTATGCAGAGAGGAGTGAAGGAGTATGACCTGGAGTTCATAAAGGAGGAGCGAGGAGACTTTCCTGGTAGCCCCCCAAAGACTGGGGGAGGAGAATTGATTCTAGTACACAGCGGAGTAGGAGACTGGCCCCTGGAATTAGGGGCAGATGCTGTAATAATCAATTGCGATTGTGTGGATCGTGATTTAGCATGGTCACATGAAGGTTGACCAACTGGTGAGCGTGGAAATGCTATCAAAACAGTAGGTCCAGAGGAAAAAGGGATGGACGCCTCTGTAGATGTTCCATCTGAATTTGGCACAATGTGTGCTTCCTGACTGGATGGTGCTGCCGCCACTGGTGACGGCACTCCTGGACTGGTGCAGGGAGAATAGGATAGGGGCAAAGAGAAGCTGGGCTTGCATCCAGAAAGAAATGCTTTAGCACTGCTCTGTACAATGGACCCAGATTCTGCCTTTTTCTCCTCCTCTCCAGTGCCAGTAGGTGAGGTTGGCATCTTCTTTGATAACTGAACTGATGCATTTGCTGGTAATCTGGCAGGGGTTGCCTCATTTTTGTGGCCTGAGGCAGATGGTTGGTTTCCCAGGTGGGCTGAAGGGGATGGAAATAGCTGCACTATCGGGCTCTGGGACAGCTGAGGTTGCATATCTATATCTAAGCTTTTTGATTTTGTCAGTGCTTTCTGCTTTACAACTCCTTGGCTAGCGCATGAAGCTGCTAAGTATTTTGATATTGCAGCCGCACTGGACAATTTCCTCTGAATGGGAGAGAGGGGCACAAGCTTTACATCTGGGCTGGAAGATGTAGGCTGGGGATCTTTCTTGGAATATATTGAAGCTGCTAAGTTAACTGGTGGACTGCAAGTTCCCTGGGAAGCTGTTCTTATCTTTTGGAAAGATGAAGAGCAAGATGGTGGATCAGCTTTTTGGGGTTCTGGACAACAGAGCTTTCCTCTTGAAGCAATATCAGCATCTAATGGTGTCTCTAGCTGTAGTCCTGAAGCACCTTCTGATCTTGCTGCTGATGCTTCTCTTACCTCTCTGTGCTGTTGAGAATATGGGTTCATAGATTCTGTTGAGCAGGAAAATAGCTGCTGGAACAACAGACCACTGGAGCTCAGAGAACTTCTGGGTGTGTCTGAAGATGGTGTCTCCAGTGAAGAAGTTCTTACATCTCTATAGGAAAAGGGTGGGCATTTCACATTTGAGACTTCAGCTGGTGATAATTCTGTAAGGGCTACCATGCCAACATCATTTGCACTGCAAATGGTAGCTGGCTTTGTATGCACTGTAGAAGCCAACTTTGACATGGACAACCTTTGCATAGAGGGCAGCTTGGCATCTGAATCCACTGAGTGCTCCCTGACGTCAGAGCTCAAGGCTGAAGCTGAAATCAAGAGAGTAACAGGAGCATTGATTTCTGACACTTGAGTTGCATCCCCACCCGGAATCTCGCTGGTTATTAATATGGGTTCAGTTTCAAAAAGGTCTGTAAGTGAAGGAATCCTGCCTGATTTATTTGCGCACACCATCGAGGTGCTGAACATACCTGGGGAAGATTCCTCTGGTGGACTGACAAACACAGGAGAAGCTTCTTGGGCCAGTGACATCAAAGTTAATGAAGCTGATTCAGTTTTGCATTTTTCTGAAGTCCCAGCAGAGCAGAAATCCGCCAGCTGTTTGCAAGATCTTGAGGC
The DNA here is from genome assembly GCA_033557465.1 of Ichthyophis bannanicus. Classification (NCBI taxonomy): domain Eukaryota; kingdom Metazoa; phylum Chordata; class Amphibia; order Gymnophiona; family Ichthyophiidae; genus Ichthyophis; species Ichthyophis bannanicus. Next base: position 274,505,279 of record CM066031.1, read on the forward strand.
ATCCAAGTTTTCTGCTAGATTTTCATCCATAGGTTTAGGATTCACTTTGTTAGGCACACGGTCTACTTTGTCAGGTTCACAACTTCTCGGCACTGGATAATTCACAGGATGTGACTCCTGGGAACTGGGGCTCCCTTTTTTGTTTGTAGGATCAGGACAAAGCACTCGTGGCATCATACCGTCAACGGGATCTGAAGGGTTTTCAGTGCTACCACCATCCATCTCTGAGGCATCGCCTCTTTCAGGAACACATACTATATGCAGGGGCTGCACCATGGGGCTTATCAGTGGAACTATGCTGGAGACTAGTGGAGATGCAGACTCAACCTCCTGACTGCCTCTGGGTGTTGGATATTGATCAATAATAAGCTTAGGTGATGAAACTGTTGGTGAAACAGACTTTCCCTGTGAGAAAGGGACAGCAGATCGTGAGGATTCGCAGCTCACAAACTCGGGCTGATCTGATCTCAGTTTTCCTGAAAATCCCTGCGGGTAAGCAGGCGAGACGCCGCTTTCCAGAAGCAGTGTATCTGGGGGTGGTGCCAGTCTTGTTTTTTCCACGCCTGAGATGGTCTCTTTGGCAGCAGAAATGAACACGCTGCTCTCTTGGTAACAGTTTAAGTGCATGAGGGCTTCGTGAATTAGAACATGCCCATAAACTTGCGGCTCACCTGAAGAGGGAAGAGAAGAAAGAAAGTACACGTAAGAATGTCTCGCAAAGTCCCCTTCATTCTCGGTACATCAGACAGATAGCACAGATAAAGATCATTCCGCCTGAAAACTGTAGACTGGCATTAAGGATTATCTCTAGAGGCATAAAACCTGATAAAGGAGTAGTTGGATCACCAAAAGAGAAGAGAGATGAGTATATGTACTGCATTAAAAAGTACAAACACATTTGCCTCCTAATTTTAGAAACACTGATAAATATCCTTGAGGGTTTTGGCTCATACATTATCATGGCTGAAGTAAACTATGTTAGTAAGTGTCAGAGAGAGCCCTGCAAGGTAGCCATGGAGATCTTCCATAGCAGTTAGATTCAAGAGTAGTTGAAAAACCAAAAACATCTGTTCTTACCTTCTCTGAGGACCAGAGCCTGGCTCACACTCATAGTAAAACAGGAGAGATTGTTCTGCCTAGTATGGAGATCCAGCTGCCTCTCCGAGGCTATAAAAATATCACTTGAGAAGCCAAAGGCAAGCTTCCTAGGCACAGATGTGTTCGGAATGCTTTACTAGTCACGGGAAGGGTAATTTTCAGAAGACCTCTGCTTAGATAAAATAGCTATCTGAAAATTGCCCGCTCTTTCTCTGAGTGTGCTATTAACTGGGCAAAATGCAGGTGAGCGTGGAGGCTACACTTTTTCCCTTAGATAGTTTTCAAAGGGAAAATAGGCTTGTACTTTCCCTTTAAAAGTTGGCGAATGAAAGCACCCACAGGTGTTGACCCCGAGAATGTTTAGGAGGTTGCGAAACATGAACTCTGAAACCAAAATACAAATAGAAATCTATCCACAATCCAGCACTGGAAGTTAAGGGAGTTATTTTAGAAGCCCTATTCATGCTTTGGACATCTGAAAATGGGCATAGAGACTTCCATAGATGTCCCTAGAGCCATTTTAGAAGTTGGTTCTATAGATGTCGCCAGTGTGCGGACATACAAATCACGAAGGGGCATGACGGAGGCAAATTGGATGCATGCTCCCGATTTCAGAAATGCCGAGCATATCTTCACCCCCTAGCAGGACCGTCCATGTCTATTCCTGCACCAGAGCATGAATAGGCATCAGCAAAATTTCTGCCATCCAGACACTTGGGTGGCATAGAGAGGAAGGTGCTCCGATAGACCCTATACTTTCCATGAGGATATTTATTTTCGGTTTGGTACGCTAATGCATGTCCCCACATGCAAAATAGCTTGCATAGACATGTGTTCCACCTGAGATAAATGTTCCCACCCCAAGTGTTTGTAGCAGGGACATCTGTGAGGCCAAACATATGGGGACATCCAAGTTGCTAAAATTGGGCTGAAACCTAAACGTACCTGGAGTTTTTTGCTCTGTATGCCCCAGACTTCATCTGAACACTCTTCTAAAATGCCACATTAAGTTTAATTCACACCTCTAATTGTTGAAATAAAGAAAGTGGAAGCACCCTGGCCCAGTACAAGAACCCCTGAGCCAAAAGGATTCTGCTCTGGGACCACATCCTCCCCCCCCCCCCCCGACATATAGCTACCTACACCCATCCACTAATCTAACCCAAGTCACCTAATTGCACCCACCCATTCATTAATCCATCCCCACTCATCTACCTACCCATGCTCCTGCCGCCTAGCTGCCTCCCACCCACCTAATTATCCCCACCCATTCATGAATCCGGTTAGTGAGTAGGTGGGGAGGGGTTAGTGGATGAGTGGGATAACTAGGTGGATGGAGGGTAGTTAGTGAGTAGTAAGGCAGGCGGGGCTTGGTTAATGGATTAACAGAGTAATAGGTGGGTGGGGTAGATCTTGGGGCAGAGTTCCTCTGGCTTGATGATTCCTGACTTGGGTATTCCAGTGCTTAGCCTGGATTTTTAAGCTGGAAATGAGTAAAGTTAACTCTCATTTCTGGGGCTTATGTTAGCCTGTGGTACTATGCCAACATGGTCCCTGAAGCCAGGGTCGCCAGCAGGGCCAGTGTAAGGACTGGAGGTGCCCTAGGTGGGCCGTCCATCCTGCTGCCCCCCTCCCCCATTGCCAAAATTACTGCACCTCTCTGGGGCCTACAGCGGCAGCAATAGATCTCAAACCATGACGCAGCACTTACCAATACACTCCGGTATTGTGTTGCTGTTTCTTTCACTCGCTATGTGCCATTTCTGCCCTCTCCAACACAGCTTCCAGCATCAGAGGGGGGAAACGAATGATACAGCATTGCAGTATATTGGTACGTGCCGCGTCGTGGTTTAAGAGCCATTGTTGCTTCTGCAGGCTCCAGAGAGGGCCTCGCTCCAGGTGACTGTCTAGTTCGCCTAATGGTAGCAATGGGCCCTGGTCACCAGGCATTGTGAGCCAAGTCCAGGATCCCCTGTACCCAGAACTCCAGGTTTGGGACAACTCTGGAAATGTGAGTTTACTTCTGATGCAAGTTAAATTTCAGGAATTAAAAAAACCAAGCTAAGCCTTTAAGTTATTCATTTAACAGGTTCTTTATACCGCTTTATCATTTCAGTCAAAGCGGTTTACATTGTAACTTAAACTTGGTAGTGTACATTGAACAGGGACATTGAAAATGTGGAATTTTCAAGGCAATGGAGGGTTAAGTGACTTGCCCACGGCCACAAGGAGTGCTAGCGGGAATTGGTTCTCAAGCCAGTGCTCTAACCATTAGGCTACTTTTTTAATGTGGGGAGGTGCTTTAAGGCCTTAATGCACCTCCCCGCATTGGGGAGTAATAGCTAATGCCTTCATTTAAAAGTGATTTGCATGGAGGCATGCTACATTTTACTCATGTTTTAATGGACCTTTTTGTGACTTAAAGCTTTATCAAATTGTAAGTTTAACTCACAAAAGGTGCATATAATGCTTATTACATCATCCCAAAAATTAGTCACTAATTACACTCAAATGCTTCAATAGGCATCTCTCTATTCTTGACCCTGAAACTCTGGACCTCCCGCTGACTGACGTCTATGATCCACACTGTGCATCACTTCTCTCTCTTCTGGCCTGGGAAAGAATTACAAATGGCTGCCCTTTGCTTCACCTCTTGCAAACCGCCCTCTTTGTGCCAACACATAGATTGTTATCTCAGTGCTCTGCTATGGACGCCAAGCAAGAGATTTATATGCAACATTTTAGTGCTGGAAAACTGTAGACTTCAAATCTACATTTGGCCGAAAGATCCTTGGCCAGGGTTCTGTTATTCTTTCTGTGGGATAGGAATCAGTAACAGTGAACATGCAGGTGGGGAGGGCCTGTACTCTCTTTCCATTACTAAGCCATTCCATATTTTTCAGGACAAGCTGGTCTCATCCTGATTTTATCCCAGTTCCTGTAGGACTTAGAGTCTTACTCTTCTGCAAACAACAAAACAAAACAAAAAACAAAATATTCGAAGGCCTTAGCTGGCCGGCAAAGACGGTAGACCGTGATATTTAGTGACACTATCCAGATAGTGTCGCTGAATATCTCCACAGACAGCATTAGCACTATCTGGTCAAAGTAGGGGTGGTCCATGGAGAGTGGGGGCATTTTGGTGCAATCCAGGTAACTTATCTGGTTAGCAGGATATTGAGCCGGCACTTATTTGGACAACTTAAGCTGCATGAAAAGCTGTCCTAAGTTGCAACCTGGATACATGTTGGCTCAATTTCGTGCTAACCAGGGACGGCCTGAGGGGGATGCAGAGGGATGTTGGGCCTCATTTGCCTAAGTCAATCGGGGATGAAAAATGGGGCTAAGAAGCCATGTGCAAAAAAACAGATTCGGTCAATGGTAGGGCCAGTTTTGATGGTAACCGGATAGATCCAGATAACATCACTGCCGGATACTCAGCAGCAATTTCTATATAGATACTAGCACTGAATATCCTGCTGATATTTAAGCGCTATGGTTGAACACCATGGTGCAGGAATGTCAACCTTTGTGAATATTGGCCCTTACGTTGTTAAGAGTTAGAAGGCACCAAACAGCCACAAAATGGTTAACCAAAAGACTGACTTTATCATTAAAGGGACTTTCATAAACTTCTTTCTGACTAGTTTTTTCTGAGTGGAGGAGTGGCCTAGTGGTTGGGGCAAGGTACTTCAGGCTGGAAGGTTGGTGGTTCAAATCCCACTAGAGGACAGCAACCATGGGCCGGAAGGACTGGGGTTTCTAGTCCCACAGGTTCTCCTTGTGGTCTTGGGCAAGCCACTTAACCCTCCATAGCCCATGTTCCCTGTAAAATAGTTATCTCCAAATTATAATGCCCTGTTCAATGTAATTTCAGTTTGTTCAATGTAAACCACACTGATGCAGAATAGCGCGGTATATAAGAGAAAAATAAATAAATATACACACCTGCTGTGTTGCTGTCAGGTGGCTTCTCCTCTGGCAGCTTCGGTAAACTCCTGACTCCTGCCTTCACTTTCATCCCCTGGCTTCGGGAATCCCCGGCCCTCCTGGGTGCCTTCATCCTGCCAATCTTTTCACTGTACATCTGGGCCAGCAGTTGCACTTTGCTAATGATCTTCTCAGAATTCTCTATCAGGCAGCCACTCCCTTCCATGTGGAAGCTGAGGCCTGGCAAGCCTGTGCTCGAACAGCAGGTAGGATTCCTGGATGGAATGTCTTTGGAAGGCTCTCGACTCGATAAGCCATGGCCAGAAGCCAACAAACTCTCGAGCTTGCTGCTTTTCTTGTTTATGGGGGATTCTTCTTCTGTCTTGGCTTCTGAGGTGCTCTCTTTTGGTAAGGGGGCTGGAGTATCCAGATCAGATTCTTCGACAATGACCAAAGCTTCGTGAAATGGGTTCTCTTGATGGGAATCCAGTTCTTTCTTATTCTTCTTTCCTTGTTTGAGGGCACCAGAGAGTTTTTGGGTGCTTGAGCTTCTCTTCTCCTTGTCTTTCCACACTTTTCGGATTTCAGCACAAGACCTGTAATCAGAATTACATTCGGGCTCCTGGATTCTCTGGGATTTTCCATCAATACCACTGTCATGTAGCTGTTCCACAATATCAGGCAAGGAAATCCTAGCTGGCTGGCTTGTTGCTGTGAGGGACGAAAAACAGTCCACTCCTTGCTGACACTGGTCTTTTTTACTTTCTTGCTGGAGGATGTAATTAAACCTCAGAATGGAATCCTTAACTACGCCTGTTGGAATGTATGAGACACTTTCTCTCCGGTTCAAATAGAAACTGTTTGTCTCAGTCACCTCATAGTAATTTTTTATCTTTTCAATCAATAATCTGTCATCTTGGGTCAAAGCAGAGTCTCTCTTAAGGCTGGCTGTTCTTTCACATTTGTCCACGGAACTGCAGAGAGATTCTTCACCATCTCCTGGCCAACTTGACAGGCCTTGGGAACAGGGGATTGATGGGTTAGAAACATTTGGTTGTCCATCACCATTTTGCAAATGATCTTGAGCAAAATGAATACAACCACTTCTGTCGACATGGGCTGCAGTATCAAGCTGCTCTTTCAAATCTTCTTGCATGATGGGAGGCAAGTTATCTTCTGTGCAGTGGTCTACCAGTTCCTCTGATTCAATGGACAAGGCAGGAACATCATCTTCTCCTAGGTCTTCCAAAACATGAAGAGGAGAAGACCCATTTTCCTGTCTTTGCTCTTCTTCTTCAGAAGACTCGCTTACGGAAGGACGGTATCCAGTGGCTGTTGTCTTTTTGAAGGATACATTTCCTGGAGATGGGGCATAATACTTTCCTTCTGAATGGACTGTGTCACACAAAGAGTCTTCTGTCTCTTCCTGAAGTGCTCTTAGTTCTCCAAGTTCCCCCAGATCTTCTAAAGTGTCTTCATGCAAAGTTTTGTATAACAACAGATCCTGTTAACAAAGACAGAAATAAAGTCAGCCACAAACATATTTTGTTGTCCTATCTGTGAAGAGTGAGAGGGAACATTTTAAATTCTACAAGTGAAAGTCAGAACATGCCATGGTAGTAGCCGGCTGATTAATTTGGCAGAAAGTGCTGACCCAGAGAATCTTTTGGAGGTTGTGAAACATTAATTCTGAAACAAAAAACAAAACAATCTATCCACAATACAAACAGTTTTTGTTTTGGTTGTCTTTGCCCTTCAGGGGGAGGAAAAACATTTAATAAGTGTGCATTGCTAGTATGCTGTTGGAGTCAAACAATTTTCATTTACCTGTTCGGCTTCCATGGTTATGCTGATATCCTGCTCTTCTTCTACCGGGGACCTTTCAGTATGTTCAGATGCCCCCTTCAGGCCTTTTTGGTTTAGCAGCTCAAGGATCTCCTCAGTGATAGAGAAGTTGGTCAACAGTGGCTCATCACTCAGGGAGAAGGTGGAAGATATGGGTTCTTCAGTGGGATCTGACTCCTCGGCATCGCCAGGCGTTTCCACCTCAATGACACTGGAGGCCACTGTGCAGGTGCTGCCTGATGACTTGATGGACTCTGAGGTCGGAAAAAGCTCCCCTTCACTCCCTGCATGCTGGAGAAGACATAAGACAAGCACAGCCACACAGCAATTCTTATAAGGTTTCTGGCTTTAATTTTTTCACTAATTCATCAACAAGGAAGAAAAAGAAGTGCTTTTCTGAAGATACTCTCCAAATATACTGACTCCCCTTCTCTCTGTGGAGAATCATAGAAAGACAGGACAGGGAGGGACCTCAAGAGGACATTTAGAACCACAAAAACATAGGGCTGGAAGGGGTCTCAAAAAGATATCTAGAATCACAGAAAGATAGGGATGGAAGGGATATCATCCATTCCATCTCTCTGCCTCCAGCATGGCTCGTGCATACAGTGAAGGATCAAGCGCTCTGTAGACTGAGTTGAGTCTTTGCTGAACATGGAGTCTTCATTATACATAATAAATGGCCTTATTTCAGCATGAGGCTTGGAAGCAATTCACTTTCCACAGGACCAACTGAAGCAGATTATACAGAACTCATGGACATATTCTTAGCTACTAAGGACATAAATGGGTACAGGGACATATAAAGAGAAATTGATGAGTGCTATAAGTACTTTCACGATGGCTCAATGTGATGAATCAATGCATTTTTTGCATTCTAATTACTAAAGAATAAATTTCATAGAGCCGCTGAATGACTATGGTTAATTGGTTAAGCTAAGGATAATTTTCAGCCACAACTTAACGGCAAAGTTGTAGTTCAAAATGATCCGAAATGTAACTTAGGCAGGTAAAGATTAGCTACTATCTAGCTACTGAATGACTTACTGAAAATTTAACTTAGGTCATCGCCATAGTGGAAAAAAATATCTTTCACTGGCTTCCCTCCTACCAAGTAGCTTGACGATGAAGAGAATTCCCTTCCCTATAATTTCCCTCCTTCCATCCCCTGATGTAATAAGTACGCCTCCCCAGACCTGGACAACTCTTCCTCCCATCCCTTATCTCTTCTTGATGGCAGGAGGTATGTTTGTATCCCCTATGGGTGGCATTTAGAGTGGCATCCTTCAGCAGGAAGGAGATAAGCGTACTTCCTCCTGTCACCCAAGGAGCGAAAGAAAGGTAGGGAAGGAGAGGGTGGGGGGTCTTATTTTTTACATAAGGGAGACTGTAGCACCGAGGGGCTTATTTTAACATTAGGGTTCCAGGGGAGAGTTGGTTTCCATATTGACCATCTAGATTTAAGCCTCCTATTACAATACTTAGGGGATCTTTTACTAACTGGCACTGTTGCGTCTAATGCATGATTCGTGCTGAAACCATGGCACATCACATGCAACACTCCCATGTTATCTCTCAGGGGCATGGAAAGCATTTCCCTGGCAGAACGCGGCATCCTGTCCCATAGTGCATGCTGTATGAACACAATGTGAGTCATTCTGAGCAACGAATAACGGGGATGTCCATCCCCGCTATTCATGCCCTTTCCTGGGCCCGACTACCTTCCCCACGTGTTGTACGGGAAAGGTAGATGGGGGCGGGAAAGGGGCGGGAAAGGGACGGATCAGGGGCGGCGTTAGGGCGGGCAGTGGAAGGTCGCCAGCCCTGGACATACAGGGCCAATTCTAATGTCAGCCCTGTGTGTCCGGGGCCAGCGACGTGAACGTGGAAGTTATTCCACCTCGGAGGTGCAGCAGGATTGGTAGGCTCAGGGCTGGGAAGGGGCAGCAGGGGGCAGAGGGCATTCCCAGGAGTTGGGCTGCGGGGAAAGCAATCTGGAGGCTGGCGGCCAGGGATCACAGCTTTTAAATAGAGCCATGGTGCCATGGCAACCGGACACCATGGCACTGTGGCTCCATTTAAAAGCCCTGACTTAGTTGGACATGGCCTGTAAGTGCAGACCTGGCTGAATCGCGGTCCCAGCCTGCACGTACAGGCCTGTTTGCGATTTCGATCCCGCAGAATCAGAATTGTGACTCCCTCTGTGCGTCCAGTTCCGGACGGGCGTACAGAGGACTTCTACGTTCGGGATGGAATCGGGCCTAATGCTAACTGTACCAAGGTCACCATGCACACTCTCCACACCTATCCCACCCACTCGCGCCTCTAATTCGGGTTCTGTAGTTAACACGGGAATCATTCTGGCCCTGTGCCCCTGTGTGCCTTTATTGCGTGCCAGAACCCGAACTGCCAGGTAGCGCCCATTAGTAAAAGACCCTCTTAGGCTCTGATCTAGCTGGCTGCATAAGTTTGGAAATTTGCCCCATGTGTGCTACTGTGTTATTGTTCGATATTCTCCTCCTGGGTGGGAATGACAATGTGTAATGAGACACCCTCCCATCCACCAATGTTTGTTGCCTTCTCTACCCTATGCTCCACCCCGTCCACGTGAGAGCCCCCAAACTATTGCACCTATCCCCACAATATACTGTAAATCTTGCAGCAACCCACCTTTAGCTTGGCAATCGCTGTAACAGAAAGAACAGAGAAAGGTATTAGAATTTCTCGTCTCACTCAGCGCAAACTTACTGCTTCTGCTTACAAAAATATTGCCTGGAAAAAGGGTTCACACCGACAGTAGTCTCCCTGGCTGCAAGTGATCAAAGCCAGAGCCATACTTGCCCCTCTGGTGACAGGAGGGACAAATGGAGCAGGGAGACACCCACCATCATTAATGTGCCAAAGCAAATACTTCAATTTTAGAGGGGGGCTAGAGCTGCTATGAGAGGACCTCAAAAAACCCCCACCATCAAACACTTTCTCCAGCTTCTGTCAACAGGGATGGCTAAAACTATTTACTGGGGGGACCAGTTGAGTGCATTGTTACAATTTGGAAGGACCTGAGTTCAATTTTCAGCTTAGGTCTTTTGCTCCCCAGGTCAGCAGGGACTGGGCTTGCTGTGAAAGCAGCGCTCACAGCTTCTGAGGAGGGAGGAAGAGCCTCGTTATTGTGTAGCTGTCGTACCCAAGGACCAGGTTTAAAATCTATGATTGCAGAATTTCAGAAGCCCTGGTGCGTGGCCTTCAGCGAGGGCTGTCACTGCAGTGACTGGACTAAAATAAATTTGGAAGGAATATAAAACATAGGAATCTTTCTGGATAGCTACAAGGTGCCAGAGCTCCAATACTGATTCAAACTGAAGAGGGTCCACAGGAATCGTCCTTAGCACATCTGCTTTTTAACATCTTTCTGTACCCAATGGGGCAATTGATTTGGGCTTGGCATGTGTTGCTCTTTATGTTTGCAGATGATATCCAGTTGTTCGTCCCTCTGGGTGAAGCCCTGATCAGTCTATTTCTCCGTTGAATGAGTGTTTGGAAGGGGTGACGAGCTGGTTGCATGCAAGTGGTATAAAGCTGAAAGCTGTGAAATCTGAGATAGTTTGTTTTGGGGAGGTATGGTTGGATGACTTCCTATGGAAGCCTTGGATTGGAGGAGTGTTTATTCCCCTCAAGAAGATGGTTAGCAATTTGGGGGTGCTGTTAGACGAGGACTGCACTTTGTTCCCACAGATCACCAGAGTGGTGGAATCTGCATTTTATAAATTACGTTTGGTTAAGCAATTGAAGCCATATTTGGACAACTCTGCCCTATAAGTGATGATGCAGGTGTTAGTGGGTAGTTCATTAGATGATTTCAACAGCTTTTATGTGGGGTTGCCTGCTAAGACCACTCAGAGGTTGCAGAATGTTCAAAATATGGCGGTAAGTGTATTACTGAACCTTCTGCAACTAGAAAGTGCTTGGCCGGCATTCTATGCCCTTCACTGGCCCCCAATATGGGGAGCGCATTCATTTTAAGTTGATGACCTTGGCTTTTAAGATTTTGAATAATTCTATGGCTTTGGTTTTGTTGGAACGGCTGGAGTGGTTTGTTCCTTCACATCCTTTATGAACTAGTGGCAGTAGGCTTTTGGTTCTCCCTTCTGTAAAAAAAGATGAGAAAGGCTGTCCTGAGAAATTAGGTTTTCTAATAGCATTTCCTATGCTATGGAACAGCTGCCTGAGGAGTTGCGGTCTGAGGGGGTCTTTCCTGGCATTTCAACAGCAATTGAGAACTCATTTGTTTACAAGGTGTCCGATTTGAGGGGATGAAGAGTTTTGCATAAAGGTCTCTAGGGGTGGCAGTGCGGATGGGATCACCCATGTTTGTCTGTTGTGTGTTTATTGTTTCATGCTTATTTTTTGTTATTCTTAGTCTTGTTTATTTTATATTTTATTTTTAAAATTGTTTTACTTATGGTATTTTGTGAATCACTTTGAATGGACTTTCAGGAAGGCGATATATAAATGTTTTATAAATAAAATACATAACATAAATAACTAACTAATTGAGTCTCCAGCTGGTGGTGAAAAAGCAGGAATAAACTGTCAGATCGTTCCCTTTCCACCCCCTCAAATAAACCTACTTAATCAAGCTTGAGCTGGGGAAGGTATTTGTTTAAATGTCAGAATCCTCAGGGAACAAACCACTGGCAACAAATACGGTCTATGTGGGATAGTAGCCGCTTAATGGAGATGGGGTTATTTACAGTCTTGAGGCCCTCATCTTAGACAGCTGAGAGCGGTCCTAGGAGAGTGGAAGGCCTCCCAAAGCTGTTCTGTGTGAGGATGAGCAGTGCCGTGAGGCCATGAACACTCCTAGAGCTCCCGCATCATTTCGTGTAATTTTACATTTCCATTAATCCCACGTGCTTCTTCACGGGACTTCGTACATTGATCACTTATTCATGATGATTTGGCGCTAAAGGGCAATCAATGAATAGGAAAAAATGACTGCCCATCCAGCCATCTTCTAGCAATAAACTGATTGCCCTTAAGGTAAAGTGTGCCACACACAGAGAGCAAGCATGGAGTTGGCGATTAGACACATAGAGCTGGGTTTACTAGTGCGCTGTTCCAATAGTGGGCACTACCATGCAGTAACACACATTATTTGCCTCAGGTCCCATTTTACGCAAGGAGACCTATTTACTAATGAGAGTAACTTAGGTTGGCGCCTATTCTGAAACTATTTTGTAAGGCTACATAGGTTCTCTAGAAACCTCTCCATGTGCAAACAGAAACATTTGCATGTACATATCAGCTATAGACGCAAATAATGACTTTAGACAGCTGCTGTTTCCATGTGGAGATCTACACCACATAGAGGTTTCAAAGGGGTTCAGGTGGGCTGAAATCTCAATGTACATTCCTCCTTTTACAAGGCGAATACAAGTATTGGCCCAAAAATCTGCACATCAGCCTTTGCACCTGCTCTGAGGAATGCACGAGTGTCAGGTGCAAAGGCTGATGGCACTATCCACACCCCTTATCCCCCCCTCGACAACATCATATGTCCTCCTAATCCCTTGATACCTCTCCCTCAACAGTATCACATGTCCTTTGATACCCCCACATCCACTCTCCCAACAGCATCAAAGTGCCCCCTCCTCCAGCCCCCCCCCCCCCCCCCGACTCTTATTGGGGGTTCTGGATTGTCTAAGGGCAGCAGGAGTGATCCCCGGTCGTTCTTGCCCTGTCCAGCTCAAGTTTCAAAATGGCACCCTTGACCCCTAGCAGTACGGCAACCACTGCCAAATAAGGACACGCAGTGTCTCTATTGCACCCAAATCTCTCTCATGAATATTCATTACGGATATCCCGAAAACCAGACTGGTTAGGGGATAGTCCAGGAAAGGCTTGATAAATACCGGCCGGGACTGTCAGAGCTTGTGTTTGGTGGTGCTTGTGGGGGGATGCAGTGAGTCATTACTGCCAAGTACTACACATTTATAATAATCAGTCTACAGACATGTTGCTAATACCATTTCCAGGGCTTAGAGCTTTCTGTTTTCCTCATCATAAGTGCCTAGTAAGTGTCCGATGTGAGGCTGGTCTGTGCTCATCTACACAGTGTACAAATCTCAGCTGCAAAGACTGGATGGGCCACTTTGCTTGTCATCTGCCATCACTCAATATGTTACTATATTCAGAGGAGTCTCACAAGAACTGCCCCTGTCCCCACCCCTAGTCCCCACATAGTTGGAATTCCCACCATCCCCCTCCCTAAAAGAGAAGCACAGAAGATAGAAATTACTTACAGCCACCTCCAAAGGTCATTGGTATCTCCTGTGCCGGCTCTGTAGAAGAAAGAAGGTTTAAAGATAATGCTGGAATTATTTATTTATTTGTTTAACAAGTGTGGGGGGGGGGGGGTTATACCGCCTTATCATAAATTCAAAGCGGTTTACATTAAACACAACTGCAAGTACCCACAACAAAACCATTTCCAGTGTATTCCCATAAGAATATCACGCTGTGGGAACAAATCCAAAGAGTTCCTATAGGGATCATAAGAACAATGGTCTCTCTAGTGATGAATCCTGTTTCCGAGAGAGTCCATAAGTAGAAGAATGGGGTGGGCCATTTGGGCCATTTGCCCTACCACTATTTTGCCCAACATAGCATCAGCAATTAGAGAGCATGAGTGCAGGGCCAGAGATTGGTTGTTTTTGCCTCACTAGGAAGAAGAACTTGGCAGAACCTATTAAGGAGATCCATTCCATGTTGTTCCTCTCAGCAGTAAGAGGTGGCAACTCTAAGCCTACCTGACTAAAGATTGTTGAAGGATCTTCCATCCAGAAATTTTATTCTAACCTTTCCTAAGCCCAGCTATAGTATCTGCCTGGAACAAATCCTCTGGCAACAGAATGGTAAGGAAACACAAGGGAGATCAGGTGAGTCAAGATCCAAAAGTGGCAGCGAAGAGGTGAGTTTTCAGCCTGGATTTGAAAAGGTCAGAGAAGGCGCCTGACATACAGACTCAGGTAGTTTGTTTCAGGTATAAGGAACAGCAAGGTGAAAGGAGCAATTTTGGAGTTAGCAATAGAAGAGAAGGGCACAGTTCGAAGTGATTTGCCAGTAGAACGGAGTTCCCGAGGAGAGGTGCAGGGAAAGATAAGAGAGGAAAGGAAGTGAGGAGCAGCAGGTCAACAGGAGAAGTTTGAACTCGATGCGGAAACGGATAGGGAGCCAATGAAGTGACTGAGAAGAGGGGTAATTAGAGCATGATGAGGCTGGCGGAAGATTAGACGCACAGCAGAGTGTTGAGCAGATTGAAGGGGAGAGAAATGATTCAGCGGGAGACCAGCAAAAGAGTAGGTTACAATAGTCCAGACAAAAAGTGACTAAGGAGTGAATAAGTGTCTTAGTAGTGTGTTCAGAAAGGTATGGGCGAATTTTGTTGATGTTGTAGAGAAAGAAATGGCAGGTTTTAGCTATCAGTTCGATGTGTGTGGAGAAGGAGAGAGAGGCATCAAAGATGACCCCAAGGTTGTGAGCTGAGGAGACAGGGAGGAGTAAGGAGTTATCCACAGACACAGAGAAAGGAGGAAGGGGAGAGGAGGGTTTAGAGGGAAAAATAAGAAGCTCAGTTTTGGCCATGTTCCGTTTCAAGCAGCGGTGAGACATCCAAGCAGCAATGTCAGAAAGGCAGGCAGAGATCTTGGCCTGGATTGCCGCAGAGATTTCAGATGTAGAGAGATAAATCTGGGGGTCATCAGCGTAAAGAGGGTAGTGAAGGCCATGGGAAGAGATGAATGCACCAAGGGACTGGGTAAAGAGAGAGAAAAGGAGTGGACCCAAGACAGATCCTTGGGGTAACCAACTGAGCTTTGTCTGGGGAGAGTGAGTGAACATCAGGAGGAGTTCCTAAATAAGTGGCATGGTATACTCATTAATTGTGCTCTCGATCTCATGGTTCTATTGGTGGAAACTATTAATGTGGAAAAAGCCCAGATTAAGAAGGAGGTCAATAAACAACAGGAAGTACAGGCCAGTTTGATGAAGAATACTTCTTTTAATGATTGGCTGAATGAGCCACAAACAGGGCCAGCCCATCCACTAGGGCAGCAGATCTCTATGAGCAACAGGTCATGTGCTTCGGCACACATGACCTGCCGCTTCCCTGTGTGCCATGGCATGTGTTGCCCTTCCCCCCCTGTGCTGAGCTTTGCCACGCTGCTGCCTCCCTGCTGCTGCTGATTCCAGTGGTGGGGGGAATGGCTAGGTTTGGTGGCAGGCCATGTGCTTCGGCACACATAGCCTGCTGCTTCTGAACCCCCGATGTTATGTCGGAGGGGGGTCAGAAGCGGCAGGCCATGTGTGCCAAAGCACATGGCCTGACGCCGAGCCGATCTGCTCCCCCCCCGACCCTGCCACCAGAGTCGGCAGTAGCGTGGCTCATCATGGGAGGGCACAGTTCGGCATGGGGGGCACGGCTTGGGGGGGGCGGCACGGCTCATAGGGGGAGGTGACTCAGCCGGGGCTTCTGCCTAGGGCAGCAGAAATCCTTGTGCTAGCTGTGACTACAAGAACTATTGATTCTTATAGTGACTTTTTAAGACAAAAGAAGATCAAAAAGTTTTGTTGTGATGAAAAGGATTAGAAATCAGATTCCCTCTATCCCTGGATTTATTTATTTAAAATAAATAAATGCGAGGTAATAAGGCTAATTCTAAAAGGGTATTGTTTGAAAGATCTTCTGATTAATCTGACCTTAGTGCTAGTAGTGTAGATCACCCTAGAAGTCAACGAAGGAATGTATCAGATTTTCAACACAAGTAGGGTTATCAAGGATGGTGACCCCCATCAATGGGGGAGATGAGATTACCTCCCCCCAGTCACGATTTCCACAGTACAATCAGTTCTGGTAAATTTATCACCATACCGGTTGACTCGCCCACAGGAGGAAGTCTTACAGCTAGGTTTATCCTTTGTTCCTACCAATTTATATGACCCATTTTGCACTCATATTGTGCTTAAAAAGTTTTTTTGAAAACTACAGATCAAGGAAATATCGATACATCGGGAAGATGTATTACAACTATTAGATAAGCTGAAGAGTAGCAAATCACCTGGGCCGGATGGTATACATCCAAGGGTGTTGAAAGTGTAAAAGGACTGTTTCTTGTTGAACTGAAATACGAGATTGCAGACCTGCTATTAGTAATCTGTGAACTATCATTAAAATCATCTCTAATACCTGAAGATTGGAGGATCGCCAATGTAACACCAATTTTTAAAAGGGGTTCCAGGGGTGATCTGGGAAACTACAGACCGGTGAGCCTGACATCAGTACCGGGAAAAATGGTAGAAACCATCATAAAGAATAAAATTACTCAGCATGTAGATAGTCATGACCTAATGGGAGACAGCCAACATGGCTTTAGACAAGGAAGATCTTGTCTCACTAATCTGTTATGTTTTTTTGAAGGAGTGAATAATCAGGTGGACAAAGGTGAGTCGGTTGATATTGTGTATCTGGACTTTCAGAAAGCCTTTGACAAGGTCCCTCATGAGAGACTTTTGGCAAAACTAAAGAGTCATGGGATAGGAGGAAGTATACTATTGTGGATCAGGAACTGGTTAAAAGATAGAAAGCAGAGGGTAGGGCTAAATGGCCAATTTTCCCAATGGAGAAAGGTGAATAGTGGTGTACCCCAGGGATCTGTGCTGGGTCCGCTGCTTTTTGACATATTCATAAATGACCTGGAAAGTGGAATAACGAGTGAGGTTATCAAATTTGCAGATGACACAAAACTATTTAAAGTTGTTAAAACCCAAGAGGATTGTGGAAAATTGCAAGAGGATCTTGATAAATTGGAAGACTGGGCATCAAAATGGCAGATGAAATTTAATGTGGACAAGTGCAAGATTATGCACCTAGGGAAGAACAACCCAAACCATGGTTACACGATGCAAGGTTCCACATTAGGAACCACCACCCAGGAAAAAGATTTAGTAGTCATTGTGGATAACATGTTAAAACCCTCGGCCCAGTGTGCAGCGGCGGCCAAGAGAGCAAATAGATGCTAGGTATGATAAGGAAAGGAATGGAAAATAAAACAAAAGATATTATAATGCCTCTATATCGTTCCATGGTGAGACTGCACCTTGAATATTGTGTGCAATTCTGGTCGCCATATCTTAAAAAGGATATAGCGATTTTAGAAAAGGTTCAGAGAAGAGCCACCAAAATGGTAAAGGGGATGGAAGGATACTCCTATGAAGAAAGGCTAAAAAGGTTAGGGCTCTTTAACCTGGAAAAGAGACGGCTGAGGGGAGATATGATAGAAGTCTATAAATTAATGAACGGAGTGGAACGGGTAAACGTAGATCGATTGTTTACCTTATCAGAATATAGAAAGACTAGGGGACATGCAATGAAGCTACAGGGTAAACTATTTAAGACTAATAAAGGAAAATATTTTTTCACTCAATGTGTAATCAAACTCTGGAATTTGTTACCGGAGGATGTAGTAAAGGCTGTTAGTGTAGCTGGGTTTAAAAAAGGTTTGGACAAGTTCCTGGAGGAAAGGTCCATAAACCATTATTAAGAAGGGACCCAGGATATCAATGCTTGAACCAATACCAGTATTGTGGAACCTGTGTCCCTTGGGGAAACTGCTAGGTACATATGAGCAAGATTGGCCACTGTTGGAAACAGAATACTGGGCTTGATGGACCTTGGTCTGACTCAGTATGGCATATCTTATGTTCTTATGTTCTTAGCTATATGGGGCTTCTTACTCAATACCCATGGATGATTCTATACTACATAATCCTTCTAAATAGATTCCTCAGGTCCCTCTGGACCCTATCCTAACAACTTTTGAAAAACTGATGTTACGAGATGTCGATAATTTGGCTATTCACAGAAACATAGAAACATGATGTCAGAAAAAGAGCACATGACCTGTCTAGTCTGCCCTTCCATATCAACCACTACAACAGAGTTCAGTGTATAACAATCTGAACAATGAACATTGGCAAGTCCTGAAAGAATTAGCTACTAATTCGGAAATTGTTCTAAAAAGGACTGATAAAGGTGGTGCTATTGTCATACATAGCAATATTATCAGGAGAATATGCACCAACTTAATGATGAACATTATTATATGAGATTGCAAGGGGACCCAACAGACTTGGTGTGCAGGGAGATTAAGGATTTGGTAGACAAAGCAATTTTGAAGAAATGCATTACTATGAAGGAGAAAGACTTTCTGATTAAGAAATACCCTAAGACTCCGGTCTTTTATTCGCTACCAAAGATTCACAAGTCCCTTGCACCCTCCCAGGATGGCCAATAGTCTCTAGTCGGGATTCTCTTTTGGAACCTCTATCTAGATTCAACGACAGAATTCTGAACCCATTAGCCAGAACCTGCAAATATTTTATAAAAGATACCACTCATATGTTGAGTAAGTTAACTCAATATGGTGAGATTGGTGATTCTGGTTACTTTGAATGTAACGGCACTATATACAAATACTCAACAGGACGAAGCGCTGTCGATATTAGAAGAACTGGACTTTGGGGTTATACAACCTACATACATTTCTAAGTCATTTTTCCTGGATCTGGTGGGGTTAGTGTTAAAACAGTTTTTTTGGTATGGTGTCCACTTTTATTTACAAACTTTTTGTATTGACATGAGTGCCAAGGTGGCACCTCCGTAGCGACATTATACAAGGCGAATTTTGATGAAAAGATCATCTATATGTTGCATTGATCTCAAAAATTTGATCTATGGCATCGATACCTAGACAACATCTTTTTTTATTTGGAAGGGTTCTATTGACTTGTTACACCAGTTTATTTCATGCCTTAACAATCAAAACCTAACATCCAATTTGTCCCTTCGTATCACTTACATCAGATGCATTTTTTTAGATATCTCTATCATGAAAAATCAGGGTGTTTTGGAAACAACACTATAATAAAAACCCATGGACTACAATACTTTATTACATTACCAGAGTTTTCACCCATGGTCCTTGAAGACCGGGTTGCCAGTGGGTCAATTTTTGAGACTTCGCTCCTCGATGCAAGACTTTACCATACAAGCATCTTATTTAACATCTCGCTTGTGCGCAAGAGGTTGCCCACCTGATATTGTGAAGAGAGCACACCAATGGGCTCAGCATGCACAATGTTCTACCCTACTATCTTATATCACGGCTTCACAGGAGAATGCCTTAACCTGTGCTCTTCCTTGTTCTCCAAGGCCATGGCTATTAGTGATTGTTAGAAAATAGTGGAACATATTCTCTGTGCATTCAGTTTTTTCTGTACACCCTAAAATATCTTTCATGCAAGGTTAAAATATAGCAGGTTGGGTTGTTAGTTCTATAGTATTTCGGCGGGATGGGATCCAGGTACCTCCCCAACAAGTGGGACATTTCCCTTGTCAAGCATGCTCCTATTGCTCTCAAATGTGGCAAGGAGCGACATGGGCAGACCCTCTTTCTAATCAGGAATATCGGGCACAGCATCATACTACCTGTATTTCCTCTTATGTAGTCTACACGATCTGCTGTAATTGTCCTGAACTTTATAATGGAAGAACTAGTCAACAGCTGAAGATACGCCTGGCGGAATATAAATCAAGCCTGACAACTACCTCGATGCTGAGGCCTCGCATTGCCTGGCAGTTGTCCATTCTTTTTCCTCCCTGAAATGACATGTTATTGACCATATTCCCACCTCCTGGAGGGGTGGCAATCACGAATCAGTTTTGAACTTCCGGGAACCGTTCTGGATCTTCAAATTACATACTACAGTTCCATCAGGTAAGAAACATAGAAACATGATGGCAGAAGAAGACCACATGGCCTATCTCGTCTGCCCTTCCATATCAACCACTACAGCATCCCCTTTTTTCCTTTAGAGATCCTCTGTGTTTGTCCCATGCTTTTTTGAATTCAGATATTGTCCTCATGTCCACCACCTCCACTGGGAGACTATTTCATGGATCCACCACTCTTTCCGAAAAGAAATATTTCCGCATATTACTCCCTAGTCTATCCCCTTTCACCCTCAACCTATGTCTCCTCATAGCAGAGATTGCTTTCAATTGAAAGAGGTTCTCCTCCTGTGCATTTATGCCATGGAGGTATTTAAATGTCTCAATCCCGCCTTTCCTCTAAGGTGTACATATTAAGTTCCTTAAGTCTGTTCTCATATGCTTTATAATGAAGACCACTAACCATTTTAGTAGCCATCCTCTGCACCTATTCCAACCTGTTTATATCCTTTTGAAGGTGCGGTCTCCAGAATTGCACACAATGCTCCAAATGAGGTCGCTCAAAGAAAAACAGAGGCACTATCACCTCCTTTCTTCTGCTGGCCATTCCACTTCCAATGCATCCAAGCATCTTTCTAGCTTTCACTGTCGCCTTTTCTACCTGTTTAACTACTTTAAGATCATCAGATACAATCACGCCTAGGTCCCACTCTTCTTTGGTGGACAGAAGTACTTCACCCCTATACTATATCGCTCCCTTGGATTGCTGTAGCCTAAATTCATGACCTTGCATTTTTAACATTAAATCTCAGCTGCCAAATTCTAGACCAATCTTAGATGATTTATGCCATGATATACAATGTTAATCTACCTGTATATAGTTACCCTGTTAAAATCTCTGCCTATCCCAATGTTTTATTGTAAGTTCATTGCAGTTCAGACTTCCTGCACTGCACAGTTAAATTGCTTGTATACAGTTACCCTGTTAAAACTATGTTTTATTGTAAATTCAGTGCAGAGCTCCTGCACTGTTCAGTTTTGTTAGATATAAACCGCACTGATCCCAAAGAGCGCGGTATATAAGAAAGCTAAATAAATAAAATAAATAATCATCAAGATTAGCTAGATCCCTTCTCATGTTATCTACACCTTCCTGGGTGTCTACTCTATTGCAGATTTTGGTATCATCCGCAAAGAGGCAAACCTTACCTGACAGCCCTTCTGCAATATCACTAACAAAGATGTTAGAAAGAATCGGACCAAGGACAGATCCCTTGGGCACACCACTGGTAACATCCTTCTCCTAAGAGTGAGCTCCATTTACCTGTACCCTTTGTTGCCTCCCATTCAACCAATTTCAATTCAAGCAGTAACTTTAGGGCTCATCCCTAGGGTGCTCAGTTTGTTTATAAGTCGCCTGCGAGGAATGGTGTCAAAGGATTTACTGAAAGCTAAATACACCACATCTAGCACTCTCCCTGGTTATCCAGTCAAAAAAACCAATCAGATTTGTCTGACAAGACCTGCCTCTGGTGAATCCATGCTGCCTCGGATCCGGTAACCAACTGGACTCCAGAAACCTCACTATTTTCTCTTTCTGCAGCGCTTCCACTAATTTACTTACCACCGAGGTTAAACTAACCGGCCTGTAGTTTTCAACTACATCCTTACTTCTACTTTTGTGTAAAGGGACTATGTGTGCCTCTCTCCAATCCTCTGGCACCAGAGAAGTGGAGTGGGGTACTTTAATTTAAATTAACATCTCATTTTTATGGAAACTGGAACTTGGAATTCTGAGACTGGGTCAGAAATCCTGTTAATGGGAACTGGAAATTCTAAAGTTTACAGCCAATAAAAAGTGGCCAGAAAACTTGGTTTTGAATTAACGAACCATGGTGACTGAAGAAATGGCATGAATCTTGCAGGAAAGGAGTATTGAGCTACGAACAAGCTCTATAGCGTGGATGATTGCTCTTCCAGACTGATGCAGATTTATCAGCTAGGTACTCCCCTGAAACAGGACGGTTCTAAATAACTTTGATAGCCACCCAAAACATAGTACTGTGTTGGAACTGAGGGCTACTTTATCCCTATTGTTTTGACAAAAGAACTACACATTTTGTGGAGCACAATATTTATATCAAAGAAAAATGGACTGAATGAAGCTCATCACCCGTGATGATACAAAGATGGTCTTCTATTAAATAGTCTGACAAAAAATAATTTAAAAAATATAATACTGAGGAGATTTCTGGCTATTGCAAATGCATAAGAACATAAGATATGCCATACTGGGTCAGACCAAGGTCCATCAAGCCCAGTATCCTGTTTCCAACAGTGGCCAATCTAGGTCATACATTCCTAGCAGTTTCCGCAAAAGACACAGGTTCCGCAATGCTTGTACTGGGTCAAGCATTGATATCCTGGGCCCTTCTTAATAATGATTTATGGACCTTTCCTCCAGGAACTTGTCCAAACCTTTTTTTAAACCCAGCTACACTAACAGCCTTTACTACATCCTCCAGTAACAAATTGCAGAGTTTGATTACACGTTGAGTGAAAAAAATATTTTCTTTTATTAGTCTTAAATAGTTTACCCTGTAGCTTCATTGCATGTCCCTAGTCTTTCTATATTCTGATAACATAAACAATCGATCTACGTTTACCCGTTCCACTCCGTTCATTAATTTATAGACTTCTATCATATCTCCCCTCAGCCGTCTTTTTTCCAGGTTAAAGAGCCCTAACATTTTTGGCCTTTCTTCATAGTAGAATCCTTCCATCCCCTTTACCATTTTGGTGGCTGTTCTCTGAACCTTTTCTAATAACGCTATATCGTTTTTAAGATACAGCGACCAGAATTGCACACAATATTCAAGGTGGTCTCACCATGGAACGATATAGAGGCATTATAATATCTTTTGTTCGATTTTCCATTCCTTTCCTTATGATACCTAGCATTCTATTTGCTCTCTTGGCTGCCGCTGCACACTGGGCCGAGGGTTTTAACATGTTATCCACAATGACACCTAAATCTTTTTCCTGGGTGGTGGTTCCCAATGTGGAACCTTGCATCGTGTAACCATAGTTTGGGTTGTTCTTCCCTAGGTGCATAACTTTGCACTTGTCCACATTAAATTTCATCTGCCATTTTGATGCCCAGTCTTCCAATTTATCAAGATCCTCTTGCAATTTTCCACAATCCTCTTGGGTTTTAACAACTTTAAATAGTTTTGTGTCATCTGCAAATTTGATAACCTCACTCGTTATTCCACTTTCCAGATCATTTATGAATATGTCAAAAAGCAGCAGACCCAGCACAGATCCCTGGGGTACACCACTATTCACCTTTCTCCATTGGGAAAATTGGCCATTTAGCCCTACCCTCTGCTTTCTATCTTTTAACCATTTCCTGATCCACAATAGTACACTGCCTCCTATCCCATGACTCTTTAGTTTTGTCAAAAGTCTGTGATGAGAGACCTTGTCAAAGTCTTTCTGAAAGTCCAGATGCACTATATCAACCGACTCACCTTTGTCCACCTGTTTATTTATACCTTCAAAAAAACATAACAAATTAGTAAGACAAGATCTTCCTTGTCTAAAGCCATGTTGGCTGTCTCCCATTAGGCCATGACTATCTACATGCTGAGTAATTTTATTCTTTCTGAAGGTTTCTACCATTTTTCCTGGTACTGACGTCAGGCTCACCGGTCTGTAGTTTCCCGGATCACTCCTGGAACCCTTTTTAAAAATTGGTGTTACATTGGCGATCCTCCAATCTTCAACTATTTTGCAGTGGTTGGTGAGAATGAGTTTCAAAATCATTTCCATGGGTAAGACAGCATCTTAGCCGTGGATTTGGGGCTGCTGAATACTGCCCTTCCCCCACTGCAGTTAATAAAACATGCTGAAGGTAATTTTATAACAGGTCACCCAGACCAAGAGGACAAGAAGAGGCCTATTTGTAGCCTATTTTATAATGACCCATAGACGCCTACTTGTACAAATCCTGCAGAAACGGCCTAAAATGAAGGTGCAGAATTTACGACTGATTGGAAACAGATGTAAAGGTCTGAATGTGAGGTAATAATAATCATTTATTCATTTATATTCCACATATTCCATTAATTCTAAGTGGATTACACTAGCAATAATACAACATAAAAACAGTAGCCACCCTAAAGGGCTCTTTTACTAAAGGGCGCTATGCAGATTGTGCAGGTTTGGGCATGTGTTAAGTGCACGCTGAGTCTCACGGTACCTGTTAGAATGGGGCCAACACAGTATCGTGGGCCATTTTCCACGCTGTGAATCGCGCGTTGGGGGTGGGTAAGGGGGAGGGTTAGGGATAGAGAGTGGATGTAGTGAACACCGCACAGTTTGTGCAAGGGTAAATACTGCACACTCACTGCGATTTTTGCAATTAACACGGGTTCATCTAACCCTGCCTCACCAGGTAGAATTAAGCGCACCCTAAGTAATTGTGTTTGCCACTGCGGCACTGGTGGTAATTGCTGGACATACCCCTGGTAATGAGCGCACAGTGGTTGCAACTACCATACATTAGTTCTTGCACTAATCGCTCATTCTTTGCAAAACCTCAGTGCACTTCAGTAAAAGGGCCCTAAGTTACTCCAAAGATTTCACAAATGTACAGTCCATATTTACTGATATAAGCTCACACATCTACAATGTCTTCTACATTTTTCGCCTTTATAAAAATTCCTAAAATTTAAAACCATCGCAGCCAATTACATATGACCTGGCAACCTCGTCCTTCCAATTATTGCACAAAACTTTCCTAAACAAATAATGACTGATGCAGCATGACATCGTTCTGATCTCGGATCTCTACTGGAAGTTCATTCTGTGCAATGGATGTTTTACAATTTAAAAAATTATACACAGATTGTTTAAGAGTAAGTTTCCTGCAAGATGGTAACATCAAAGAGTTAGATGTTGCTGATCGAGAAGGTCTAGCTCCTGACTGAATTTTCACCAATGGTAAATATATAAGCAGGGCTACATCCATTTATGATCTTAAAACCAGAACACAGTAGTTTAAAATCTATTCTTGTACATATTGGGAGCCAATGTAAATTCATAAAAAATTATTGTTATGAAACTTTGTTTAACAAAGTACATGTGTAAATCGTGACTCCGTTCAAACTCTACCAAAACTCTGCCCCAGAACACTCGTACACCTGTGTCATGTAATATTGCACATCTTGTTATCATACAGGGGTGATATCATCAGAGGTATTTTGGTAGATAGATAAGATCATCAGAGGTAGATTGGCATATATGCACGAAAATTCCTTTATGAAATTAACATGGTTTTAGACCTGGAAACCTCCCCCAGGCAGCAGAAGACCTGATCATCTGATATCCTTCATCAGGAGCTGTGATGCACTCACCAGATTGCCGTCTCCCCCGGCGGTATGGAACACTGTTATCCAGGATGCAGATAGATAAGCTCTTTCGTCCCCTCTCCGGGCTGTATATAAACTGCGGAGGCTCTGTAATAACAACCAATAGGCTATTAGGGTTGAGCATTCATTCAAAATGATATGGGAAGTATCAGCGACATTTTCCATGTTGTTTCACGTTTTTTTTAAGCCTCAAATGATAGGGAAAAAACAACATTTTGGAGGGGGAGTTCCTGTCACCAATAGTGTGCAATATTGATGACGTTGCCCCCCAAATAAAAATATTTAACCCCTCCCCTGAATAAAATGAGAAATCCTGTAAATGACATGAGAAACTAAACAAAATGAAACGTTTTGGCCTGCACATTATTAGGGGTGAGGGCTAAGGGGATCTCATGCTTTCACCTCTCTAAGGGGGTAACGAGTTGATCTGTGGAACGTTCGGGTGGTTAGACATGCTGGGGAAACGCAAATGATCCCACGCTGATGCTCCCATTGCTGTGGGCTGGAGGAGGGGAAGCACAGACGACCTGACACCTTTCCTCACTGCTGGGGGAGCTCAAGTTATCTCAAGCCTCCCCTCTGCCTCTTGTGGGGGCAGCTCAGGTGATCTCACTCCCTGCCTTGCTTATGCTTCTGAATCGCTTTTAACAATGCTTTGTGTTTTCATACTAGTTACCAATTTTAGATTTACATGAAGCATCATAGTCTGCATGACCCAAATGCCCATGACAGCAGCTCGCTGCCTGGGTTATAGCTGCTTATCTGCATAAATGGGTTATCTGAAAATGTCCCACTCTCCTTGCGGATAAAAGTATAAGTTGATGGTTTTATAACTTTGCTTTGCTTTGACTGCGGCTGCTCTTTGCTGCCCCCCCCCCCTTGAATCTGCCACCCTAGGTTAATACCTAGTTTGCCTGCTTGTTACGTTGGCCCTTCCAGTGCAAGCTGGCTAGTGAGGTGTTCCATCTTTCTCTTTACTCTAGCTAGGCTCTCTTACCTGACTGGCGCCGGATTGGTGGGTAGCCCCGGGTGTCAGCTGGCCATGGAGAAGAGACCGATTTCCAAAGAGAGTCAGGGCTCAATTGGACTTCAGGCAAGTCTGGTATGAAGAAGACATGGATCTGATTGCAAACTGTGTTCCTCATTTGTAAAACAGACTTTTCTATAAAGATCTACTGCAGCCCTCTATCCCTATCTTATGTCTAGGATTAGGCAACCTTCAGTCCTCACAGATACCAAACTGTTCAGGCTTTCAGGACATCCCTAAAGAGATATGCATGAGATAGATCCACATAGAACTAAAGCAGTTTGTATGCAGATCTATCTCATGCATTTTCATTAGGGATGTCCTGAGAATACGAGCAGGTTGCCTACCTCAGCTTATTCCGAAGCCCTTCTCCATCCCTTCTGAATGTGCGATGGACGCTGTGCAGAGTTCAAAGGTCATCAACCAAAGCTGAGAAAGAGACTAGCCTGGGAGTCCCGTAAAAGCAACAAGCATACCGACTCCTGAAAGTGCTGGGAATCCTTTCCCAGGTAGCGATTAGATTAGAAATGATAGTTTCCAGCTGGGATGGGATCTCCCTTCCCAGGTCCATTTCTCCCCTGATCTGCAAATTGGCCATACTAAGTGACAGATGTCCAGAGTGGTGTCTCTCATCCCCCTCCACATCTCCCCACCTCTGAGTGGCAAAATGTCAGAAGCTGACAAGCACTTTGTAATGAAAGGAAATAATTCACTTACATTGAAAACTGTTTTCCAGGAGAACCTGCTTTGCCTGTAACCAAGTGATCAAAAAATGGTGTTAATATGTGTGTGAAGGTCATTCATCATCCCCCCTCCCTTCTGCAACAAGTTAGCTTTAAAATGAGGTCATGGGGAAAGACTGTAGAGTGGAGACCTGCAAGCTTAGGTTAGGTGATGTGTGGTGTGTGAGCAACAATGGTTCTGATGCTGGAAATCTAACTCCTGTACCAGAACAGGGAGAGCAGTACAAAGGAAGGGACAGCCAGGTGGCCGGATGGGAGGAGGTGTATGGCCAAGAAGTAGAATGGGAGGAGGGTAATTGGACAAAAGGATGGTAGAAGGAGGTAAGATGAGAGTAGCAAGTGGGGAGAGGGTGACCAGGTAGCAGTGATATTCTACCACTACCCGGTTGGCGAGCCAAAAGCTGCCCTAGTTTTAGCCGCAGATCGCTAATCAGGTAGCGGTGCAATATAGCTGCTACGCGGTTAGCGGCAGTCTCTACCTCCACGCCACCCCGGAATACCCCCAACACACCCTGAAGCTAACCAGATAACATCGGGGCGTGTACGGGAGTTAGAAGGGGATATTCAACGGTACTAACCATTTTTCCCATTTAAAGCATTTACACAATCTGCTGGGCTGTAAACCGTGTAAATGCCTTTCGAAAATTGGGCCCATAGAATTCAAAGCTTCTAAGAAGCCCAGTCCATGGAGAAAGACAATAGGCCAATCCTGGATTTCTGACAACCCAATCTTGATGCATCCTGGAACCTGCTGTGTTGATTTTGAATCTGGATGCAGGCAGTACGGATCACACCATGCTCTGGGATGTAAGTTCAAAACCAAAGAGGGGCCACAGGTGTCCCTCTTAAACTGGGTCACTTGACAGCATCATCACTGTACCTTCTGTGGAATGGAAGCTGGGTGGTTCTCAACAATCAGCCGCTTTAGATACTGAATCCATAAACGCTTTTCCTCCTGGTTCTTGGCCTGTGAAAGGAAGTCAGTTGTGGGTATCAGTGTGGGAGAAGGGAAACCGCAGCAGGATCAGGGAATGCGCATTGTGGTCTCAGACAAAGAGTCACAGACGAGAGATCAAACTCTTTCCCCCCGCACTTGTGTTTCCCAATGGAGGCCTGAAACAGAATAAGGGGTTTAGCTCACGGAGCCTCCTCACCTGTACCACCTGCTGCTGTTTCGGAATTGTCAAATCTGCCACTTTAAAGCTCAAAGAATCCTTCATATGTTCAGTCAGGGCAAGGTTGCAGCACTGTGGGACAGAATTTAAAAAAAGACAAGAAAAGAGAAAACATTACTCTGATCTCAAACAAAGAGGATTTCTGGAAACTAAATAATGGCTTCAAAACACAGCACCTAAATGGGGCAATGAGGCCGGTCGGTGATAATCCCAGGCTCACTGCAGGAATGTTTACAGAGAGCCTCACTTTGTGGTCTCAGACAAAGAGTCACAGACGAGACATCAAACTCTTTCCCCCCCACACCCAGGCTCGCTGCAGGAATGTTTACAGAGAGCTTCACTTTCTCTGACCATCTGCAAGATTTGTGTAATGAAAAGAAAAAAAACCCCAATTTGTTTATTCTGCATTTCATGGAATATTTCCAGAGCTGTTCCCAAATAGGAGTCTTGTTTTCCATGCCTTTCTCCCAGTTTACCTGCTGCAGATGTCACACCTGAATGGTTGAGAGAACCCTCATTAACCTAAAGATTCTAGAGTGTGTGTGTGGGGGGGGGGGGATGTTGGGGAGGAGGGGGAGGGGGGTGTTCCCTACAGTTTTTGTCTACTCCTGAATTACTAGGACACAAGCAGATCAATATTCAAAAAGAGTTATACATTCAGCGGCATGCAGGATATAGAACTGCTTTTTATTTTTAATTGGGGGGGGGGCTCAGATATATAGCATTATGGGTATTTTCAACCATGTGTATAATACTATATAGAGAGGGGGGGCAGGGATGGGCATTCCAGGAGCAGGGCTGCAAATACATATAGACTAGACATATAGGGGGTCATTCCAAATCACATTTAGCAGGGATGGACGTCTGGTTTGGATGTCCATGCCCGCTAAATGCCAGGGGGCCGATTCTGAACACAGATCTCCCCACATGTATAAAGGAGATATGCGGGGAGCTCTGGATGTGGGCGGGAGAGGGTGGGCCGGAGGAGGAGTGAGGATGGGCTGGAGGCGGGACCCTGACCCGGACGTACAGGGCCGATTCCAGTTGCGGTCCTGTACATCTGGGTCTGCTGACATAGATGGGGGACTTATTCCACTCCAGAAGTGAGATAAATCCCCCCGGGGGTAGGGGATCGCCACCTGTGGGCCACCAACAGCAGGTAATGTGCAGCAGGGGTTCCCTGCTGCCTGTTCCCGGCCATGGCAGGCCTGATCGGGGGTTGGGCAGTGGGGAAATGAGCAGGGGAGCTGCTTGCCGGCAATCAGGACTCCTGCATGGCATCCTGGTGCCATGGCAACGGGATGCCATGGCACTGGGCTCCATGTAGGAGCCCCGGGCTGGTTGTACGGGGACTGGCCTGCACATACAGAGGCCCAGAATCGGGGCATGTCCTGCCCATCCAGGCCAGTTGCACCCAATTCTGCTTCCACGGGGACTAGCCCCCGCGGGATCAGAATTGGGTGCAGGTCTGGATTGTTCAGATTTTGGAAGTCCAGACTGGCTGGATGGGCCCCGATGAGAATCGGGCCCATAGGCACTAATATTTGATCCATATATGTATAGATTATATGTTTGGCCAGGTATAACCTGGGCTGTCCAAGCCAAATGTAAGCCTTATAGGGGGCATATTCAAAGCATTCTGGCTGCTTAGCTGACCTGCTAATCGATTAACATGCACTCAACCAGTTAATGCCCTGAATATCCCCACAGACCATGTGAAAAATACCTGGCTAAAATTGGGTGTTCTGTGGTGGATCGGGGGCAGTGATATTCAGTCGATAACCAAATAGCTAAACTAGTTAAAGTTAGGTCATCTGAAGAGCTGTCCTAACTCCAGCTGGTTTTGCACCATTTTGTTAGCAGTTGAATATTGCCGCTGTCCAATAAGCCCAGATTCAGCAGCGGAAACCGGATATTTTCTGCCGCTGAATAGCAGGTTTTAACTAGCCTAGCTGCTGACATTGAATACGCAGCACAGATAATCTGGAGTCACGCATACCTGATATTTAGTGCTTCTACATAAAAGTGCACACAGAGATAAGAACACATATATTTCTATGTGCATAATTTGTACTAGATACACACGTGGAAGGTAATTTTGTAATCCCCCCCCCCCCCCACACACACACAGGTAACACGTGTCTCCGTGTGCATGTATCCACACTTTCTTATAAAGCATCACACGCACATGCCTCACTTTAGAAAGCAGCATTGTACCAATGCATCGTACACTTGGCCCAGCAGTTACGCCTGACCTAGAGCAGGCACAAGTGGCCACACCTAGATCGCTGCAGAGATGCGTTTACGTCACAGTATCCTATAACGTATGTGTGAGGCCATGTCTATGCTCCGCCCACGTCCCGCCCCTTGCACGTGATGGGCATTTCCACATGCGCTTACAGAATTGCAACGAGCCAAAGCATGTGCCAAAGGGCCCATGCACATGCATAGGTCCAGTAAAATATGGACTTGCACACGTAAGAGGTGTGTACATTTCTGCCACAGCCTTACAAACTCTCCCATAGTACCACTGAATATAGGAATCATTTGAAACATCTCAAAATGTTCCAAATTATTCCCCAGATGATTTACTGAAAATTGACTTAAAGGTTTCCACTCTGAGAGACAGAGCTGAACCTCCTGCATCAATCAATGGAGCGCCAAGTTCCCATGTCTAATATTCAAACAGCAGAGGGAGCCTTCCACCAGAGCAAAAGAGCAAAGCTGCAGGGAAAGCTTACAAAGATGTGTGTTTTGTAGACATATTGCTCCCCCCGTTTCTTGGCGATCAACAGCATTTTGCTGAAAAGGAAGAAAGCCCGCTCCTTCTTCACTCGCTGTACGCGAAGCATTCCCTCCAAGACCAGCTCCCCGAAGGCACAGAGGTCTGGACCCTTCCAGCTCACCAGCAGACTCTGAACTTCCTATAGGGGAAACAGAACCACATCATCTTCAGACGCCCCGTTTTTAAGGCCACTAGACTTTTTTTGCAGGCAAATCTGGGACACTTATCTGAAATGGGGGGGGGGGGGGGAGGGGGAGAGGGGGGAAGGAACACCTCTGTCCCAGGTTTGAGCAACAAGGTGTGGAGGAGGGAAGAGGAGTCAATGCCTTGTTCCCCCATCCATCCCATGACAGAAATAATATCACTTCCAAGCAGATAAATCGACAGAGAAATAGGAACAGTGATGCATTTCCCCCCGTACTTTGCACAATATAAAGATAATGGATGTCAATTCTCAAAACTGGCATATTCAAATCACTAAATTGAAAATAATTTTTTTTTTTATTTATTTATATTTTAACATAACCAATAACCAGTATACAATCTTAACACTGTACCCTTCCTTCATACTCCACCACATTCCAATACCTGCTATCTACGTTATCATACAAAATTTTACCCATTATTCCCATTTCCGCCTCTCCCTCCCACCCCCGACTTCTCACCTCTTAAGCTTTACAGTTCTTTATTCGTTTCCCACTGTACATATTTCCCCCAAATACTGAAGAATTTTTGTGGTCTCTTATTTTTTAACGCTGTAAGCTTACTCATCAAATAAATTTGTCCCAACAAGGCTCGATACTCCCCTATGTTTGGTATCAATCTTTGTTTCCAGTTTCTCGCAATCATAATTCTCAAGGTTACATAACGTAAATTCAGAAAACTACTCTCAGCATTATTTAGACCCCCCAGCATTGCTACCGCAGGTTGTGATGTGATAATTTTCCCTACGATTTCCCCTAATATTCCAAACACCGCCACCCACACTTTATATAACTCTTTACAATTCCCCCAAATGCGTAAGTAATTTCCTCGCTCGCCACATTGTCTCCAACATTTCCCATCACTCTGATTGTACATAATCTGCAGTCTCTCTGGAGTCAAATGCCATCTATACAAAATTTTATAGTTATTCTCAATTAGATTGGTAGCTAGCATTCCCTTGTACCTGTTTTTAACTACCCGATCCCACTTCTCCTCATCCCAGCATTCTCCCAGATCTTTCTCCCATTGCTTTTGAAAGCTCTCTTTCACCTTATCTCTTGCCATCATATCATACAATTTGGCCAATACTCGTTTTTTTTCTTTTGCCCTGTCCAAATACAATTTCTCGATATCAGTAGGATCTCCTTCAATCTCAGGCAAACTTTTATGCCTGATATAATGGCTTATCTGATTATATTTATACAAGTTTGTTGCCTCTAACTTATATTTGCTTCGCTAGTATTTTAAATTCTTTTATCGTCCTACCTTCTAAAATCTGCCCTATCCTTGTTAATCCTTTCTCCTCCCATTTTCCAAACTCTGTCCTCCCCACTGCTGGGGGGAACTCAGAATTTCCCCTAATAGGGATCAATCTGGATTTCCCGGCCTTCCCCAACCAGATCTGCTGCTGTTTATTCCACAGGCCCATAGTCCATTGTACATAGCGATTATTAATTTGGCTCCCTTTTTTCAACTCTCTCGGAAGCCACATCCATTCCCCTAACTTCCCAACCTTCACTTCCTCCTCCTCAATTTGGACCCATTCCTTCAAGTCATCCCCCCACCATTCCACTATGGCACTCAATTGTGCCGCTTCCAGATATCTTTCAAGCTCTGGAATAGCCATCCCCCCACTCTCTTTCCTTCTCATCAGGATCTTTCAGGCCACTCTCCTATTTTTCCCTCCTCCTATAAACTTCATAATTGTCCTCTGCCAACTCACCAAGTGTTTTTTTTCGCTACCCATAGAGGCAGGGCCTTGAAAATATAAACCCATTGGGGAAGAACTACCATTTTTACCGCTGATATCCTACCCATCCAAGACAGTCTTTTACTATTCCACACTTCCAATTCCCTCCTTCCCTTCTTTTCCATTCGGACAAAGTTAGCCCCAAACAAATCTGTTTCTTTGGAGGTTAAATGTATGCCAAGGTACTTGATACTGCTCAGCCCACTTAAATGGGAATCTCTCTTTCATTTGTGCTTGTGTCTCACTTTCTGCTGATATACGTAGAATCTCAGACTTAGTGGCATTAATTTTAAATCCTGAACATTCTCCAAATTCCCTTAATATTCTCTACACCACCTCCAGGGACTCTGCTGGTTTAGTCAACATAAATGGCAAATCATCTGCAAAAAGTGAGATTTTACTTTCCACTTTGCTCCCTTTTACCCCCGAGATCTCCTGACATTCCCTTACATGCTGTGCTAATGGTTCCATTGAAAGGACAAATAGAATTGGTGACAAGGGGCATCCCTGCCTTGTTCCTCTAAATAGTTCAAATGCTTGTATATACTCCCCTTTAATACAAATTCTTGCCATAGGATGCTCATATATGGATTTTACCCATTCTAAATAATTACCCTCTATTCCCATCTGTTCTAAGACTTTAAATAGAATGGGCCAATACACTCTGTCAAATGCTTTTTCGGCATCAATTACCAACAAAATAATTTGTTCCTTTCCCCTTCTCCCCTTCCAGATAGCATTTAGGACTCGCCTTATGTTATCAGCTGCTTGGCGTCCAGGCACAAAACCTGCCTGGTTTTCATGTACTAACTGGGGCAAATATAATAAAATTCTATTTGTCAAAATTTTAGTGAAAATCTTTAAGTCAGTCCCTAAAAGAGATATAGGCCTATAAGATCCACATAAATTTGGATCCTTTCCTTCTTTCGGTAATATGGTTATGCCTGCTGTCCGCATAGTTTCTGGGATTTCCCCCTCCCCCCCCCCCTTTAAATGAATTATACAACCTAGACAGTGGCTCACTCAAAACCATTGCAAATGTCTTATAAAACTTATTAGAAAAGCCATCCAGCCCAGGTGCCTTATGTACTGGTAAGGATCTAATCACATCTACCACCTCTTTTTTCCCTATGGGCCTAGATATCTGTTCAGCTTCTTCTTTTGTCAAACTTGGCAAATTTACCTGGAGATATTTGTATCTAATCCTACCTGTGAACTTGTCTGTTCAGCCGTATAAAGCTGTTTATAGAATTCCACAAATCTATCTTGGATTTGTTCCACGCTCCTAACCTCTCTTCCTTTGGCGTCCCTAATTTTTGTTATGAAATTTCTGATCCGATATTGTTTTAATTTATGAGCTAGCAATCGGGTGGGTTTATTACCCAGCTCAAAAAGCTGCTGTTTTAATTTCTCCTGTGCAAATTTAATCTCCACCAATTCTAGTTCACCTAATTATCTTTTCACTATCCTCAAATCCTGTACTTGTTTATCCGTTAATTTCCCTAGTTTTTGAAGTTTTTCCAGTTCTCGAATCTTAATACGTAAA
Organism: Ichthyophis bannanicus; assembly: GCA_033557465.1. Classification (NCBI taxonomy): domain Eukaryota; kingdom Metazoa; phylum Chordata; class Amphibia; order Gymnophiona; family Ichthyophiidae; genus Ichthyophis; species Ichthyophis bannanicus. The sequence goes on from CM066031.1 coordinate 274,539,604, forward strand.
GTATCTTTTTTCCCTTCCTTTTGCTTTTTCAGATAGGAGGCAATGGAAATCAGATCCTCTCTCACAACTACTTTCAGACATTCCCATATAGTCTCAATTTTACACTCTTTTGTGTCATTGATCACCAAGTACTCTTTTATCCCTTTCTCCACTTTCTGTACTACCTCTGGTTGTTCTAACAATGACTCATTCAGTGTCCAACCATTCCTCTTTCTTTCCTTTACCCCAACTCTCAATTCAATCCAGACTAGTGCATGATCAGACAATATTCTCTCCCCAATCTCACACCTCACCACTCTCGCCATCATAGACCGGGTTATCAAAATCATATCCAATCTAGAAAAGGATTTATGGACCGCAGAATAAAAGGTAAAATCTTTTTCTCAACCTTTCAGTTCCCGCCATGTGTCAACCACCCCTAGATTCTTACCCACTAATTTTAGTATTCTTCTGTTTTTAGTACTCCCTTCCAAATTTCCCTTCGAGTTGTCTAGTTGAGGGTTGATTGTCAAATTAAAATCTCCCCCCATAATCACTTGACCTTCAGCAAATTGATCTATAGAGGAATTCAACTCCCGAAAGAAAATCCCCTGTGCCCCATTTGGCCCATAAAGATTCACTAGTGTTACCACTTGCTCCTGAATTTGTATCTTAAGAAAAATATATCTTCCTCCACTATCTTGCTGTACGGCACACACTGAATATGGAGTGGTCTCCCTTATCAATAGTCCCACTCCCCCTTTCCTCAAATCCACTCTATTGGACGCAAACCACTGCCCCCTAAACTTTTTATGTGCCATTCTCCATTCATCACTTCTCTTCAAATGCATTTCCTGTAGAAATACAATGTCCCCCTTTAACCTATTTATTTCCTTAAACATTTTTTGTCTTTTAATCGGCGAGTTCAGACCATGTACATTCATTGTTAACACTCTTATCTTATCCATTTATCCAGTACCCACATCTCTAACCCATACATATTTTGTGGTAAGAAGTCCCCCAACCCTCCCTCTTTTCCCTCCTCTTCAACCCCTCCCCCCTCCCCCTCCTTCTTCCCTCTCCTCGACCATCATGTCGTACCATATGAGGCATGACGTACCAGTGCTCCAGCACATCCTAATCAAACACATCAACAAAATTCTGCAAAACATTACATTGTTCTCTTCACGGTTTCTATTACCACCCCAACCGTACTCCATTGGAACTGTTTTTTCCCATCTATTGCTTTACTATTTACTGTCCATTCTTTCAGCCACTCTCCTCAGTCTGGGGCATGTTCTTCTGTTGCCGTCGGAGCCACTTATCCCCCTGCCGAGCTCTCCTCCATCCACCTGCACCATTCTGTTTCCTTGACGCTTTTGGGTGTGTTGTCCCGTTAATTCCCGGCACCTCCAGCCATCCCGCTTTTCTCAACGCACTGGCAGCCTCATCCACTGATTTCACATAAAAAGACACTCCCTCAATGCAGAATTGTAATCCAAATGGGAAGGTCCATTTATATTTAACTTGCTCCTCTCTCAATCGTTTTGTTATTAGAGCCATCTCCCTCCTCTTCCACATTGTAATTGCGGACATGTCCGCATAAATCTCAATACGATGGTTCTCCCATTGCACCTCCGGTATATTCCGTGTTGCCTCCATTACTGCATTCTTTGTTGAATATTCATGGAAGCATGCCACTATATCTCGTGCCCGACCATCTCTCTTCAGACCCAACGCTCTGTGAGCACGGTCTATTTGCCAACACAACGCTTTCTCTGCCATCTTCACTTTCTCCAATATCTGTTTGCTGATCTTCTCCACCAGCCTTACACAGTCCTCTTTATCCTGGCTTTCGGGCACCCCTCTGATCCTGATATTAGCACATCTGGATCTATTTTCAAGGTCCTCAACTTTAGACCTCAACTCTTCTTGTTCCATATCCAAAACATCAAATTTATCTTGCATTCCTTTTATTACTCCCTCTTGTGCCTCCATCTTATTTTCCACCTCCTCAATTTGGTTCCCCAGCTCTCTCATATCTCCTTTCAGCTCCTCCATCCAGTTCTGCACCTCTGATTGAAAATTGGCAAGATCCTGCCTAATGGTGCCAAACCACAACTTCAGCTCCCCTCGCAGCCCTTCAATTTCACTTCCCTGGGTTGCTTCCATACTTTTTGGGGAACTCGCCGCTTCTTCCGGTGTTGCGCATGGTGCCACCATCTTGTGCTTCCCCGCTGAACTCCCTGCCACGTTTTTGTAGGCAAAGGATTTTAAGTCTGCCGCACCCTTCTTCATCTCGGCACCGCTCCTCCCGTGTTTGCACACTCCTCCGTTGTTCCAGTTAGCTTTCCCACCTCAAACGTTACTTAGTGTTTGCAGTTCTTTTCTTCGTGCTGATGGAGCTCCATTTCTAAGCTGTTGCCCTGCACAGTGACGTCAGTTCCTCGAAAACATTTTTTTAACCACTCTGTGTCCATTGCTGGAATCGGGAACAGGAGGCTACCAAATGGGTGAGAGTTGGTGACACAGCTCTAAAATTGGGGACAATTCCCAAAAATCAGGGACCTCTGGAAACCTTATCCATTTTGGCATTTGGGATGGTCAAGAGTCCAGGGGCATTGGGGCAGGTAGAAGCCCAAGCCCTGGGCTCTGGGAAGGGAAGCTATAACGCTCTTCTAAACATGCAGGAAGTTCAGTTCTAGGATGTTCTATATCAGTCCGTTCAGAGTCAGCTGAGTGGCATGGCAGCCCTATTCATTTCCAAACCCTGCATCTCTCGGGGAGGAGTTCCTGGTAGTGGGCTTTGAAATAATGTGTGGAGGAATATTCTAAGATGTGGGTCCCAGGCCTCTGTGCATCCGGTCGGAACTGGACACACGGAGGTAGATGGGATTCTGATCCCACAGGGCACGTCTAGTCCCCATGGGATCAGAATCCTGTCTAGGCCTGTATGTGCAGGTCGGGACCTGATTCTGGTTGGCCTGCACATACAGGTTTCTGCCTGGCTAACTCAGTTAGGGCTCCTGAATGGAGCCGCTGAACCATGGCGTCCGGTTGCCATGGCACCGCGGCTCCATTCAGGAAACACGATCCCCGGCCACTGGCATATTCATTCATTCATTCCCCACAACTCGACCCCCGATCTGGCACCCAACTCCAGGGTTGGGCTGCAGGGAATCTCCTGCGCTCCCTCCACCCTTTGACGTGCCCTGGGCCTGCCATCCCCTGCTGTCTAGGGGAACATATGCCACTTCAGAGGTGAAATATGTTCCCTGTCTAATCTGACGGCCCCAGACATACAGGGCCGACATTAGGATCGGCCCTGTACGTCCAAGGCTGCAGACCGCCCACTGCCCGCCCTAACCCTACCTCCGCTTTGCCCCCTTCCCATCCCCATCTAGCTTCCCCATACAAACTCCCTGTCATACAGCGAGCTTTGTCGGGGACGGGAAAGGGGGACAGAATAGACACCACACACTTTTAGGGATGGAACTAGGATGGGACAAGCAAGCATTGTCTCAGGTGCCATATCTTTTAGGGGACTTCCATCACTGCTCTGTGAGGCAGGGAGGGGGCACCGCACTGTTGAGTTTCCTGAAGCAACAGGCCTTTGAAAACTCAGGAAAGGCTCTGGGCTGCTGATTATGGCTTCCCGACTCGTTTCCTTAGCTGTACTTTTTCTCTTTCTCTTTCGTCTTTACTGTGCATAAATCACGGAGTTCTGTTTCAACTTCCAATGATTTACTTTTTATTATAAACTGCTTTGTATGCCTGTACAAGGTGGGATAGCAAATGTAACAAAAACATGAACCATAAACAGTTGGTTCCAGTGCTGGGTGCTTTTGTATTTTTAAAAGTATGGGCCCAATATTCAAAGGATTTATGCTCCTAAATTGGCCTCTTTGAACATTTACTAGAGTTAAATCCCTAAATATTTTCTTAACATTTCTCTAAACTCCTATATTTAGGAGCATAAAAAGTGGGTGGCGACGGGGGCAGATTTAAGGCAGGGAAAAGAAGTTAGGAGCTTAGCACTGATTTTCAGCACTAGGTACCTAAATTAGGCTCATAAATCCAGGCAAATGAATGGCAGGCTTAAATTTAGGAGCATAAATGTTAAGCTCATAAATTAGGATGAGTTTCAGCTGAAAACCTATGCAGCTAAGCACAAAGTTAGGAGCCTAAATTTAGGAGCTCAGCTTGTTATGAATATTGGGCCCTATGAGGCCAATTCTGTTCTTGGCATCCCCTGTATGTCTGGGCGTCCAGAATCAGGACGTGCCCTGCTTGCACCCGATTCTGATCCCGAAGGGGCTAGATGTGCCCGCGGGATCAGAATCGGGTGCAAATGGCCTGGATGGGCAGGCTGTGCCCTGATTCTGGGCACCCTGACATCTAACAAACACCCTGGCTAGCCCAGCCAGGTTCCTGCATGGAGCCGTGGGGCTGTGGCATCAGGTTGCCATGGCACCGCGGCTTCATGCAGGAGCTGCAATCCACAGCAACCCGGCAAACATGTTTCCCTTGCAGCCCTTCCCCTGATATGGCCTGCTGTGGCCAGGGTCGGGATGTGGGGAGACCCCTGCACCAACTTACCTCATCCTCCAGTCCCGGATGTCCCGTTTGTCGCTGTCCAGGGGGACTTATTCCACCTCCGAGGTGGAATAACTCCCCCATAGAAATGGCTAACCCAGGATGTAGAGGGCTGACCTCAGAATCAGCCCTGTACATCCGGGGTCATGGTGCTGCCCAAAGCCCACCCCCTCCCGCCCATGAACAGAGCTCCCTGCACAACTGGGAAGTATGTGCGGGGAGCTCATGGCACAGAATCACAAATGGGGGAATTGCGGGGATTGGACGTCCATGCTGGGCGTCCAGCCCTTTCTATTCATGCTCAGAATTGACCCCTATGTGTATTTTCTAAGTCAAAATACATACACAAAACAAAGGTACATGTTGACGTAGGCACTTTTTTCTAAGGTAATATTTCAAAGTAAAAGGATGTGATATATATCGCTATGCGGGTAGTTTGCAAATTGTTCCCAGAGGGACAGAACCTCTAACAGAAACCAATCCAGTCTAAACTAATTCTCGACCTTTCGTATGACTTTCTGTATTAAAGCACCAAAATCATGATACACTGAGAGTTCCATTCAGCAGCACTCTCCGGAGAGTTCCATTCAGCAGCACACACCGGAGAGTTCCATTCAGCAGCACCCTCCAGAGAGTTCCATTCAGAAGCACTCTCCGGAGAGTTCCATTCATCAGCACACACCGGAGAGTTCCATTCAGCAGCACCCTCCGGAGAGTTCCATTCAGCAGCACACACCGGAGAGTTCCATTCATCAGCACACACCGGAGAGTTCCATTCAGCAGCACCCTCCGGAGAGTTCCATTCACCAGCACTCTCCGGAGAGTTCCATTCAGCAGCACCCTCCGGAGAGTTCCATTCAGAAGCACTCTCCGGAGAGTTCCATTCAGCAGCACACACCGGAGAGTTCCATTCAGCAGCACTCTCCGGAGAGTTCCATTCAGCAGCACCCTCCGGAGAGTTCCATTCAGCAGCACCCTCCGGAGAGTTCCATTCAGCAGCACTCTCCGGAGAGTTCCATTCAGCAGCACCCTCCGGAGAGTTCCATTCACCAGCACTCTCCGGAGAGTTCCATTCAGCAGCACCCTCCGGAGAGTTCCATTCAGAAGCACTCTCCGGAGAGTTCCATTCAGCAGCACACACGGGAGAGTTCCATTCAGCAGCACTCTCCGGAGAGTTCCATTCAGCAGCAGCACCCTCCGGAGAGTTCCATTCAGCAGCACTCTCCGGAGAGTTCCATTCAGCAGCACCCTCCGGAGAGTTCCATTCAGCAGCACACAATGGAGAGTTCCATTCAGCAGTACCCTCAGGAGAGTTCCATTCAGCAGCACACACCGGAGAGTTCCATTCAGCAGCACCCTCCAGAGAGTTCCATTCAGAAGCACTCTCCGGAGAGTTCCATTCAGCAGCACCCTCCGGAGAGTTCCATTCAGCAGCACCCTCCGGAGAGTTCCATTCAGAAGCACTCTCCGGAGAGTTCCATTCAGCAGCACACACCGGAGAGTTCCATTCAGCAGCACCCTCCGGAGAGTTCCATTCAGCAGCACTCTCCGGAGAGTTCCATTCATCAGCACACACCGGAGAGTTCCATTCAGCAGCACTCTCCGGAGAGTTCCATTCAGCAGCACCCTCCGGAGAGTTCCATTCAGCAGCACCCTCCAGAGAGTTCCATTCAGAAGCACTCTCCGGAGAGTTCCATTCAGCAGCACACACCGGAGAGTTCCATTCAGCAGCACTCTCCGGAGAGTTCCATTCAGCAGCACTCTCTGGAGAGTTCCATTCAGCAGCACTCTCCGGAGAGTTCCATTCATCAGCACACACCGGAGAGTTCCATTCAGCAGCACTCTCCGGAGAGTTCCATTCATCAGCACACACCGGAGAGTTCCATTCAGCAGCACCCTCCGGAGAGTTCCATTCAGCAGCACCCTCCGGAGAGTTCCATTCAGCAGCACTCTCTGGAGAGTTTCATTCTGCAGCACCCTCCGGAGAGTTCCATTCAGCAGCACTCTCTGGAGAGTTCCATTCAGCAGCACTCTCTGGAGAGTTTCATTCTGCAGCACCCTCCGGAGAGTTCCATTCAGCAGCACTCTCCGGAGAGTTCTATTCAGCAGCACACACCGGAGAGTTCCATTCAGCAGCACTCTCCGGAGAGTTCCATTCAGCAGCACCCTCCGGAGAGTTCCATTCAGCAGCACCCTCCGGAGAGTTCCATTCACCAGCACTCTCCGGAGAGTTCCATTCAGCAGCACTCTCCGGAGAGTTCCATTCAGCAGCACACACTGGAGAGTTCCATTCAGCAGCACTCTCTGGAGAGTTCCATTCAGCAGCACCCTCTGAAGAGTTCCATTCAGCAGCACTCTCCGGAAAGTTCCATTCAGCAGCACACACTGGAGAGTTCCATTCAGCAGCACTCTCCGGAGAGTTCCATTCAGCAGCACCCTCCGGAGAGTTCCATTCAGCAGCACTCTCCGGAGAGTTCCATTCAGCAGCACTCTCCGGAGAGTTCCATTCAGCAGCACACAATGGAGAGTTCCATTCAGCAGCACCCTCCGGAGAGTTCCATTCAGCAGCACTCTCCGGAGAGTTCCATTCAGCAGCACCCTCCGGAGAGTTCCATTCAGCAGCACCCTCCGGAGAGTTCCATTCAGCAGCACACACCGGAGAGTTCCATTCCGCAGCACACACCAGAGAGTTCCATTCAGCAGCACTCTCCGGAGAGTTCCATTCAGCAGCACCCTCCGGAGAGTTCCATTCAGCAGCACTCTCCGGAGAGTTCCTTTCAGCAGCACTCTCCGGAGAGTTCCATTCAGCAGCACACAATGGAGAGTTCCATTCAGCAGTACCCTCAGGAGAGTTCCATTCAGCAGCACACACCAGAGAGTTCCATTCAGAAGCACTCTCTGGAGAGTTCCATTCAGCAGCACCCTCCGGAGAGTTCCATTCAGCAGCACTCTCCGGAGAGTTCCTTTCAGCAGCACTCTCCGGAGAGTTCCATTCAGCAGCACACAATGGAGAGTTCCATTCAGCAGTACCCTCAGGAGAGTTCCATTCAGCAGCACACACCAGAGAGTTCCATTCAGCAGCACCCTCTGGAGAGTTCCATTCAGCAGTACCCTCAGGAGAGTTCCATTCAGTAGCACTCTCTGGAGAGTTCCATTCAGTACCTCCGCAGGCTGTCTCAGCGCTCTCCAATAACTGCAGGGGCGGTCCATGGGAGGAGTGAGGACAGTGAAGCCGCTATCCAGATAATTACGGCACTTATTTGGATAGTGGCGATTTTCAGCCGCTATCCAGCGAAATTGTCTGGATAGCTGGGGCTGCAGAAAAAGTTTGCCTAAGTTGCTATCTCAATACCTTGGAGTGCAGAAGTAGCCTGGTGATCGAAGATACCAGGGTTTGAATCTCACGGACTCTCCTTGTGACCTTGGGCAAGTCACTTAACCCTCTATTGCTTCAGGTACGAACTTAGATTGTGAGCCCTCTGGGGACAGGGAAATATCTACCATACCTGACTGTACTTTGCCCTGAATTGCTACTAGAAAGGCATGAGCTCAATATAAAATCCTTAACCATATAGCAGCTGAAAATCACCTGTATTGAGAAAGGTGCCATGATTATCAATCCAGATATTCAGGAGCAGTCAGTGCCCAGATACTGGCACTGCATGTCCAGAGGGTATAGAAATGCCCTGTCGACCATGAGGGCACTAGATATCCGGGATGCATGGATTTAATCAGCGGTGATATTCAGCTGCTGGTGGATGGCTAAAGTTAGGCCATCTTTTTCTTGGACTAACATTAGCCAGTTTATGTTAGCAGTTGAATATCACCACTGACCAGCTAACCTTGGGTGCCACCCTTGCCCCTCTCCCGGATTGCCCCGACGCTAAGCAGTTATGGGGCAGCTGGGTATGTGCCACTGAATACCCTGCTCAGCGAGATTAACGAGTTTGCAAGTTTGCCAACTGTGCTAATCCCTTTGAATAATGCTCTCCATCACTGCCATCAGAATATAGAAACTGTCATGTATCATAAAATCAAAATAACACAAATATAATACATTCATAGTATATCCCAAATCACTGAAATTCCATAACCTAAATCAGGCTATCTTACTCCCAGCAATTCTTGGTCACTCCCAAAGGGTCAATCCCTTTTGATGGCAACCTGTCCCCAGTGGTGGACCTCAACTTATCACTGGGCCGAGATGATGTGAGAAGGAGGGGGCAGGGCTGTATAGCACGGCAGCAACCAAGGCATCACTCAGTGGCACCCATTCTTTTTCCTGACCCAGCAGAAGTTCCTTAGGGTTTTCAGCTCAGTACAAACCAGGGACTAGGATCTTGCACTGTGAGCCTTCATTCACAACTACCTCAGGATTCTCTTCTATTTTTATTTCTTCCTCACAACGTACTTTAGTCCAGTCATTGCAGTATACTCTGTCTTCATGAGAAACAATGTGCCCAGCCTGTACTACATGTTGGCACCATGACACAGGTAGTGCCTGTCCTACACCATGCTCTGGCTTCATGAGACAGGAAGTGCTTGGCCTATACCATATTCCTATACCATATTCCGGTACCATGAGACAGGAAGTGCTTGGCCTATACCATGCTCTGGCATCATGAGACAGGAAGTGCTTGACCTACACCATATTCCGGCACCATGAAACAGGAAGTGCTTGGCCTATACCATGTTCAGGTACTATGAGACAGGAAGTGCCTATTTTTGCTCTGAAAATGATGCCCTGGAGTTTTTCTGTACCTGCAATCTGATGGCATGCTCTTGCTTCCTTTTCATATCATTGATGTACCAGGCAACTGCTGTCATGGTGATGGTGGCTTCTTCTACTGTCTCATAGCCATGGCTGTTCTTCTCAAAGTGCTTGGCCAATTCCTGCAGAAAGCAGGGAAATAACATGACTAAGGACAGAGGAACTAAGAACTTCCTCCAGAACAATTACTAAGGTGGTACAGAACCCAGACACACAAATCATGAGAAAGCAAACCAGAAATGGTGGGAAATCATGAATCTTTTCACAGGAGAAACTCCTCAGTACTTATCCCATATCCTTAACCTACAGCAGGGAAACTCCATGGCACTCCTCACACATCCCTCAGCAGGGAGACCCCTTGGCAGTCCTCCCACATCTCCTCCCCGAAGCAGGGAGGTTTCTTAGCACTCACCTGGAGCAGAAGGTGGTACTTCAGGATTCTTTGTACAGGTTTCAGAAGATAAGTCTCCAGTGGGAGCGAGTGTGATAACATTGCCTGTCTCTCACGGAAGAACTTGGCCAGGACTTCGCTTTTCATACAGTCATGAAGGACAGATACAGAGCTGGAACATGGAGAGAAGACAATGAGGCCAAGAAAGCACTGCACAAAGGTACTGTAGGCCTGTAATCATGGCCTCAAATGCACTGAAGAAGCAGCAGGTCTTTATTGGTGACTGAGTGTATTCTTATAGATTGGTCATGGCCAGTGAATTCTTAAAGATCACTACCCAGAAAATGAATCCAGCCTCAAAAGCATTTGCAGAACTCTTGATGATTACACATTGGATCTATAGCAGAAGAGGGTTGGTTGATCCCAGGTACTGAAACAAGTGCTTGTAAGCATTAGTATTTAGTGCTCAGCTCAGTGCATGTTCTGGAAGCAGTAATGAGGTCCAGAAAGTTGGGGTATGTGATATGACACCCTCCCACATGGAACGCAATTCAGAATTTCCACTACTTTTTCTCTCTGTAGATAGTGAGGCTTCCAGTGCTTAGCCTCCTCCCTGCTCCCCATCCCTGAGGCCCTTGTGCCCACAGTGCTGGGCTGCTCGGATGAGATGTAAAATTGCTCTCATACTTACTTGGGATAATTCATGCAGTAGAGGGTATAAATGTCAAACTCCTCGCTCTGCAAGGAGGAGAGAATGTGTTAGGAAGGAGAGAAAGAGAAGCTCATAGTCAAGAACAATGAGTATATAAAGGGCGAGAGAGGTACAGAGGGACAGAGCAACAGAGACAGAGAAAGAAAGAGACAGAGATGGGCAGGAAAGGCGGTGATATAGGATGCCTCTGTGAGAAGTCCAAAAAGCACCTATTTTAAGCCTATTTTATAAAGACAACATAGGCGCCTATGGGGACCCTTTACTAAAGTGCGCTAAGAGGTTAACGTGTGTTTTCATGCCTGGTAACTGCCTGCTTGGGCTGGCGTCAACTGTTATCCGAGGGGGCATGATGGTTACTGCACGCTGATTTGCACGCTGCAACTCGCATGCCGGGGGGCCTGAATGGGCGGGGTAGGAATGGAGCGTGGGCGTGTTGAGCACAATGCAGTTAGTATGAGGGACATATCACACGCTATCAATGTCGCCCGTAGCGCAGGTGCACCTAACACCCCCTTAATAAGTGGCATTAACCACCTGTGGTTATAGCGCCATGTGTTGGGGCACTCATCTGCACGCTGTCGGGAACACTCTGGTCATACACAGTTGCCATGGAGGCTTTAAACTTAACGCATGTTAGGTGCAAAAACCTAACACGCTTTAGTAACAAGGCCCCTATGTACCTTTATAACATAGGCTCCCAGATCCAACCCCAGTAATGTACAGATACGAACACACATATTTATATCTTCTCCAACAGAGGAGTGTATTTGTGCATTTATCCTATGAAGGTACACTCAGATTTTATAAAATGCATGGATACATTTCATCCCCATCTTCGCTTGGCAAAACTGTAACCCTCTTTCCCCAGGAATGCATATACACAGATCATGTAAAAGTAGGCAAAAACTTTCTATGCCTTGTACGCACTTATGCAGTTGCGTAATTTTATGAAAATCCTTTTCTTTGCACAGGAAAAAAGCTTTATACAATTTTAAAATTACCCCAAAGGGAGGGAGAGAGAAGCAACAAGTTGCAGAATCTCTTAGCTCTGTCACATACACAAGACGCTGACAGACCCTTGCAAAATATAAAATATGTGAGCACAGATCAGAAACAGAAATGCATTTCCTCCTATACTGTGAAAACCATAAAGATATCAGAGAGATGCACGTTTCCAAAAAACTGAATAAAAGATTTCCCACAAAAGAATGAACAGGGAAATCTCTATAATTCTGGAAGGATGGGATGGAATAGGAGAGAGGAAAAGGAAGACATAGCAAGCCAGAAACATAATGGGGCCCATCTTGGTGCTAAGCCGACAGGCACTTTGATCCCAGGGACCTTGTCCACAAGTATGAAAAAAAATCTGTGGACTTTGCACCCGCTTTTTCTGCAAGCAGAATTTTGCTGGACATCACCACATGTAAATTAAAAAATTCAGTTTACCTCTCTGCCGTAAACACGTCCCAGGAAATACCCCCAGTATGGCTAATAGTATATCTACTATACATCTGAAGTTGTACGCTTAAAAAATAGGAGTGCTCTGGAGCAGAGTGAGAGCAGGCCAAAAATATGTATGTTTAGTGGTAAAATTCAGCTGCTGAATGTTTACGTTCTATATATAAATGGCAGGTATAATTTTATACACCCCCCCCCCCCATGTATTACTTTAGCAACATACAGTACATATAGTTTGCAGGCCAAGAAAGTGTTTAGTATCTAATTCTGAGAGTGAGAAAGATAGAGTGAAGAAGAGACAATGGAATGAAAGAAAGAAAACATCTGAAGAGAGAGAAAGTAAATAAACCACGAGAAGATACGGGATTTGTAAATGCTTGAGCAGAAAACTCCATCAGTTCACCATGTAGCAGGAGGTAGTAAATCACTGCAAACATACCACACAGACAAGTCAATGGGAGTGCAGAAGTGCTTTGAGGGTGGAGGTAGGGGGGTTCTCCCTCTAATTAGTGGCAGAAATTCAAAATAAGGACCCCCCCCCAGAACAGGGGGGTCTACCTCAGAAGATAAGGGAGCTGCTACAAGTGGGCCTCCTCTGTCCCTGGGCTCTCCCCTGAAGGGACTGCTTGGGTTGACTTTATGTCAGTGTCCCTGACTGACCTACCTCCAGTGCAATGTAGAGGAGGGAGAAGGTCCTAGTTTAGTTTATTAATATTCTTTATATACTGCCCATGGCCAAAGTCAACAGAGCGGTTTACAGTAAAGCTAACCAACAAATAAAAACAGAATAAAATTAAAGAACAACCAACATATGATAATAAAAACACTCAAACCTCAGAGGAACCAAGAAATGCCCAATTTAGGCCCGAATGGAGTACATCAGTCAGGCTCAAGGAAGAGAGAACTAAAAATACCATTGGAAGTGTGTTTAGCCAGAAAGCAACTTAGGTTTGTCTTTATATTCGGGTTAGGGTTGGTCCATGTGTGCAGCACCTTTGGCTGGAAGGAGTGCGACCTGGAGGTGAAATCCCTCCTGCGTAGCCTTCCTCTTAGTACATAGATGAAGATGAAGGTCCTTGGAAGATTTCACCCTCAGAGTTTGCGGCAGGAGTGAATACGGGAAGGAGAAAGGAGACTTTGAGGTTCTGGATCTTAATGCTGAGCGGTGACAAGAGGCATTTAGGGAGTACGTTTATAATGGGGTGTGTACTTTGAGTGGTTATGGACACACCTACTTTGGTGGTATTTTAGTCATTCAGACACGTATGTGGCCACATACATATATGAACGGCCTCTTATGAAATACCAACCAGTGTAAAGGTGTATATGTTCACATGATGGTAGGCACGTACAGAGGGCAGGGTTTAGGTTACAGAATGCTAAAATTATAAGCGTGGACATTCACACCACCTCCAGGGTTGGTGTAAATGTCCATGCCGGCAATGTAGGCACACATTATGTCACTTATATTAGCATTTTATAAAGACAAGTAGACACCTACGAAAGCATCTACCCATGGAGCCCTGTCATAAAATTACCCTCTTAGTGCTTAGTGGCGGTTGGGCTGGTTTCATGAGAGGGGAAGAATCAAACTCACAATTAGCCTGTTCAGAAACTCCCTCCATAACACTACATACTAGGGATGTCCTTTATTTTTGAAAAGAAAGTGGCAATGATGTGCCCTATTGTGCAATAAGGTGCACTATTGAAAAAAAATTATACAAAGATGAAAAAACAAAAAAAGAAAATGAAACGAAACAGATTTTTTGGGCTTGAACATCCTTAATACATACTGCCCCTGCTAGGACACTGATAGCGTGGTCAAGTGCTTGGCTGCCATGATTCTATGCAAACTAACTGAAAGTGGGACATTCTAGATGGCCTTGGTTCAACCTTCCATGCATCTTTTTGAAAGGTGCCAACTTTTCTCTCTTCTGGCAATCGCCAAATCACTCAACAGCTTTTAAAAGTGGAAAATGTCTGACATCTGCCTAAGGATCTAATGTCAACCAAAATTTAGTGCCGCTGACTCCAGCCGTTCCAAGGGTGTAAAGACAAACCTCGATGCACACAATCGGTACCATCTCATAAGCCTCTCTAGTGAAAAATCCTACATGACGACGAAGAAATTCAAGGAAGAGGTTCACAACAGGAAGTGAGATATTAACATGTACCAATCAGAAGAGACCTTGAGATGAGTATAAACAGTGATCAGTGACAGAGGAATGCTGGGATACATAGGGAGAAGTATAACAAGGGCTGATTCTAGGCAGCTGCAGATCCCAAAGCAATCCAGCCAGCGCGCCGCCGCCCCTGAGATCTTGAAGAGCAGGGAAGAGGGGTGCACTAGACCTCCCACTTATCTGGTGCTGATCCTGCTGCGAGCTGCTGCAGCTCCTGGCCTACCAGTACTCCTGAGGAAGTGATGTCAGACATTGGGGGTGGGGCTATGATGGCAGCACAGGGTTTGGGGCCAATTCGTCCCCCTCCCAAAGACCATATATAAATTATAAACAATAATAAAAAGGAGGTGATAATGCCTTTATACATGATGTCACCTAGAGTATTTTGCTTAGTTTAGGAAGTCACACCTCTGGAAGGTTATAGACAGGCAGGATACATTCCAGAGAAAAGCTACCAAAATTCCAATACATAATTTATTTATTTATGACGTCTTCCGATATACCGCTAGGGCCGGATCATAAAAGCGGTTTACAATATAATAAACATAAAAAGCCTGCAAAGAAGGAAAAGAAGAAAGGAACGCCAATCAAAAAAGGAAAGAATAGAATAATAAAACGACAGAAAAGACAGAAATAAATGACAGAGGAGAGGGGGCAAGACAACAGGCATACATAGCATTCAAAGTGACAGTAACCCGGAAGACTAACTACCGTGGAGGATGAGTGTATGAGTGGAAGGCTTTTACCTGTCCCAAAGAACTTAAGCTCATCCCTGAGGGAAGCAGGGGCAGCCCAAGGGGTGTGTGGAGTCATGTGCGGAGACTCATTGCGGGGTCTCATTTGCAAAAGGGACCTCATTTGCATAAATATTTGCATAATGTTAACGTGCACTAACTTTTAGCAAACATGCCTCTTAATGAGTGTCTGGATAAAGAAAGACTACCAGATTTCTACATTACTATACACCAGTGCCAACCGCCAGGCACATTAGGAAGTACTATAAACCCTGCCCATTTAGAACCCATAAATTACTAAAACGCTCAATAATATCCACACGGAACTTATGTTCACTTTCGAATCTTCTTATATCATCAGTCAAGTGAGATGTATTTGTACTAACACAGAAGGTCTCAGACTTACACGGCACTCATTTCTTGGACTTTTTTTTCCACTTGCCCAGCTGATGTGCCTAATAGCATCAATGACCTTCAGTGTATATTATCAAGTAATATCAAATTATCAAAGAATCCGAAGGTAGATGGAGCTATGGCTATGTTATCCTATTATTAAGCACCGCTAAGGCTCTTAATTTTGGCCATAAAGCCGTATTGCACTTAGCTTAAAATATGCATACTGCTGCCATCATGCTCTTCTGTGATCCCAACGCCTTCCTCGGGTACCTCAACCGCGTTTCACTTAGATGTTTTCATCAGGGGATCGTATTGGCTTCTTGACCTTTATCAGAAACTTGAAAAACTGCTGCCCACGTCCCTTAATTTCCTGGCAATAACAACGATTCTTCAAGCTGACTTCAAGCGGCGTTTTTGTGGCAGTGAAAAAGTCAGCTTGAAGAATCGTTGTTATTGCCAGGAAATTAAGAGGACGTGGGCAGCAGTTTTTCAAGTTTCTGATAAAGGTCAAGAAGCCAATACGATCCCCTGATGAAACAATCTAAGTGAAACGTGGTTGAGGTACCCGAGGAAGGCGTTGGGATCACAGAAGAGCATGATGGCAGCAGTATATATATTTTAAGCTAAGTGCAATATGGCTTTATGGCCAAAATTAAGAGCCTTAGCGGTACTTAATAATAGGACAACATAGCCATAGCTCTATCTACTTTCGGATTCTTTGATAATTTAATGTTACTTGATAATATACACTGAAGGTCATTGATGCTATTAGGCACATCAGCTGGGCAAGTGAAAAAAAAGCCCAAGAAATGAGTGCCGTGTAAGTCTGAGACCTTCTGTGTTAGTACAAATACATCTCACTTGATTGATTATATAGGAAGATTTGAAAGTGAACATAAGTTCCGTGTGGATATTATTGAGCGTTTTAGTAATTTATGTTAGTATTGAGCACTCGGAAGAAGACCATAATTTGCATTTAGAACCCATAGCAAACCCACCATATCATAACAGCACTACCAGGACTCACAAAGCACCAAACCCTACCTTTCAAAAGGCAACACTGCAAATATGAAACCAATACATCTCAGAGAATAACAATACATCTCCTATTGGGGAAAGAGAACAAGTGGCACTATCAAATAGAAACTACATGAACAGAATACCTCAGCTCGGTTACACATGCAGAACATAGACCAGTGATGGCTAACCTTTTTGAGCCCGAGTGCCCAAACTGCCGCACAAAACCAAAGAATTTCCTCAAAGTGCCAGCACGTCATTTGCATAAGTGGTCTTATTTGCATAAATATTTGCATAATGTTACCATACACTAACTTTTAGTAAACATGTCTCTTAATGAGTGTATGGATAAAGAAAGACTAAAAGATTTCTACATTACTATAATCCAGTGCCAACCGCCAGGCACATTAGGAACTACTACAAACGCTGCCCATTTAGAACCCATAGCAAACCCGCCGTATCCTGACAGCATTACCAGGACTCACAAAGCACCATACCCTACCTATCAAAAGGCAACACTGCAAATATTAAACCAATACATTTCAGTGAATACTGGGGAAAGAGAACAAGTGGCAACGTCAAATAGGAATTTCCTCTTGTACCAAACAAAGCGCAGATGTTAATGATGCACATTTCCCAGAGCTGACATATTCCAGTTAATAAATTCAAAATAAAGAGATATCGTTCTACCTTTTGTGCATTTTTTTTCAGTTGCAATTGGTCCAGCCATTTTCTTCTGGTTTCTTCATGTTTTCTGCTAACTCTCCATCGTCTGCTGTCCATTTGTCCTTTCTTCTCTCTTCTAGTTTTTTTTCCATTCTCTCTCTCTACATCTGCTTTAACATACTAATCTTTCTCCTTTTGCTCTTTCCTCATTCCTATTTCATCCACACAAATTTTACCCCTCCATCCTCAATCCCCAATTACTCTCCCAATACCTGGCCAATTGTAGATTTTTCATCCCTCCTACACAAAATATTTTTCCCCTCTCCATTTTACTCTCCCAGCCCCATCCCATTCTAATCCTCCCCCAACATCAGCTCCCTTCTAGTTCCAGTCTCACCCAGCATCCATTCCCTTCTTCAAGCCCCCCACGTCCCCTCAGCCCATTTCCCTTCCAAGCCCCGTCCCCATCAGCTATTTGCAGTTCAAGCCCCCCACTTCCCCTCAGCCCATTTCCATTCCAAGCCCCATCCCCAACAGCTATTTGCAGTTCAAGCCCCCTTCCACTCAGGCCAGTTCCAGTCCTAGCAACCCCCCCAACCCATTACCAGTCCTAGCCCCCCATAGCCCACTCCCAGTCCTAATCCCACCAGCCCATTTCCAGTCCTAACCTCCCCATCAGCCCACTCCCAGTCCTAATCCCCCATCACTCAATTTTTAGTTTAAGCCCCCCCAGCGCCTATCACCACTCCTAACCCCCCCCAGCGCCCATCACCACTCCTACCCCCCCCAGCCCAGCGCCCATCACCACTCCTAACCCCCCCAGCCAGCCCAGTGCCCATCACCACTCCTAACCCCCCCAGCCAGCCCAGTGTCCATCACCACTCCTATCCCCCCCAGCCCAGTGCCCATCACCACTCCTAACCCCCCCCACCCCAGCCCATCACTACTCCTAACACCCCCCAGCCCAGCCCAGCCCAGCCCATCACTACTCCTAACCCCCCCCAGCCCAGCCCAGCCCATCACCACTCCTAACCCCCCCCAGCCCAGCCCAGCCCAGCCCATCACTACTCCTAACCCCCCCAGCCCAGCCCAGCCCAGCCCATCACCACTCCTAACCCCCACCCCCCCCAGCCCAGCCCAGCCCAGCCCAGCCCAGGGAAAATTTAAAAAAAAAAGAAAACCTGTCTGCTGCCGCTGTCGGGGCCGCCGCGGCAGTATCGAGCGTGCCGCGGGGCCCCCCAGTACCCACCCGGCAGAGCCTGTCCTCCCCGTAGCAGCTCTCTCTTTGGAGCTGCAGTCAGACGCGCCGGCTTGCAGAGCGCGAGGGAAGAGTTCCCTCGCTGCTCTGTTAAGCCCGCGGGGGCTGATGGGAAGTTCCCATCAGCCCCCGCGGGCTTAACAGAGTCGCGAAAGGGAAACTCTTCCCTTCGCGCTCTGCAAGCCGGCGCGTCTGACTGCAGCTCCAAAGAGAGAGCTGCTACGGGGAGGACAGGCTCTGCCGGGTGGGTACAGGGGGGCCCCGCGGCATGCTCGATTCTGCCGCGGCGGCCCCGACAACGGCAGCAGACAGGGTTGTTTTTTTTTTTTTAGATTGCGGACCTTCCCGCGTGCCAGCTGCAAGGCCTTCGCGTGCCACAGCTGGCACGCGTGCCATAGGTTCGCCATCGCTGACATAGACCATCACCAAACAAAGAACTAGGGATCACAATTTAGAAATAGGGAGACAATAATTAAATTGGGAACCCCAAAAGCCAAACTTGGAATGTACAGCAACACTGGAGAAATAAAACTATAAATTAAGTTCCTCTTATAATAAACAAAAATGCAAAGACATTAGCAATGCACCTTTCCCACAGTGACATATTCCAGTTAATAAACTCAAAATAAAAAAGTATTTTTCTACCTTTGGTTGTTTGGGCATTTTATTTTTCAATTGCAATTGCTCCAGTCACTTTCTTCTGGTTTCTTTGTGTCTTCTGCTATCTCTCCGTCGTCTGCTGTCCATTTGTCCTTTCTGCTCTCTTCCAGTTTTTTTTCCATTCTCTCTCTACATCTTCTTTAACATACTGATCTGTCCCCTTTTGCTCTTTCCTCCATTTCTTTCTTTATTCCTTTTTTCATCCACTCAAATTTCACCCTTCCATCCTCAATCACACTTATTTTATTTATTATTTATTTTATTTACATTTTTATACAGCGATTTCCTGCAGATCAATTGCAGTTTACAAAGAACAGTATGAATTGTACGGAACAGTACTAATTCGAATTACATGGAACATTTTTTAACTATGTACATTAACATTATGACAACTTATGTAATACAATAGTATAGACTAAACTGATATAAAGTAAAATTGTTAACTATTTACATTTTTTTTTTTTTGCTTTGGCAGTGGAGACATATTCTGGTTGGAGCAGTTCCTAGTCTAATTATGTAGGAAGTGTGTGTTATGTGCTAGTGACTATGTTATGCACCCAAAGTATTGAGTGAATGGGTGTGTTTTAAGTTTTTTTCAAAAAGAGGAGAGGTCTTTTATCTCTCTTAAGCTGTCTGGGAGCTTATTCCAAAGGGAGGGGGCACAATGAGAGAATGCCCTGCTGTTTGTGATTTTTTTTAGCTTTCCTGTAGTCTGTTGCTTTAATAAGTTTGTATTTATTGCATGCGCATTGGGTGTGGGTGATTGTTTCATTTTTGATGAAGGAGGAAAGGTGGGATGGGGCAATGTCATTAATGAGTTTGAATGTGGTTACAATAATTTTGTACTGGGTACGACTTTGTATTGGGAGCCAGTGCAAGTTATGTAGGATAGGAGTAATATGATCTTTGGGATCGGCATTTGATGTTATCCTTGCTGCAATATGTTGTGCAATTTGGAGTGGTCTTAATGTCTGTTTGGGTAATCCTTGCAGTAATGAGTTGGCATAGTCAAAGTGTGGAGTGAGAATGGCATTGAGTACTGATTTGAAGTCATTGGGGGGTAAGAATGGGTGGAGTTGTTTTAGTAGTCTGAGTTTATAATAGATCTTTTTGTTGTTTGTTTTTTAAATGAGGACATGTTCAGAGTGCGGTCTAAGATGACTCCAAGGTATTTTATCTCTTCTTTGACAGAATTTTTATAGTTGATAGGGGGGAAAGTTTTGATTCCTTGTTATATAGAGGGCTTCAGTTTTATTGAAGTTAATCCTAAGATTGTGGATCGATAACCAGTGGACTAGTTCAGCGACGCAGTCGGTGATTTGTTGATTTGGGGGAGAACTGATGTCGAATAGGAGATATAGCATTATATCATCCACATATATGTGGTATAATATTTTGAATTTTTAAAATATTGAGCATATAGGTCGAAGATAAATATTAAACAATAGTGCAGAGAGTGCAGAACCTTGGGGAAGACTTTGTTCTTGGTTATAGGTTTAAGAGGTGTTGTTGCCTATCCTTACTTGTGTTCTTCCTGATAGGTATGAGGAGAACCACTGGAGTACTGTACATTCAATGCCTATTTTTGGAGTCTGGATAACATGACGTGGTGGTTTACGCTGTCAAAGGCAGCGGAGATATCTAGGAAAAGTAGGAGGAACGCATTTTTGGGGTTGTCTATGCCACGTAGAATAACATCAAATAGAATGGTAAGGAGAGTCTCAACTCCATGGTAGGTTCTAAAATCATATTGTTGTTCATCCAGGGGTGCGTGTGTATCTATGTGATCTTGGAGTTGGATTAGAATTGCCTTCTCAATTAGTTTGGTCAGTAATGGGAGGCTTGAAATAGGTCTGTATGATGTGGGGTTGTTTTTGTCCATGGTGCAGTTTTTTAGTACTGGGCGTATTACCGCATGCTTGAGTGCTGGGGGAATGTAGCCAAGTTAATTATAGGGAGAATGAATGTGGTAAGTTCTGTTTTTGTCACCTTTATCCAGCTGACTGGGCAGGGGTCGAGGTATGAGGTGGTTCTGTTGACTTTGGTGATGATGTTCTCTAGTATGTTTGTTGAGGTAGGGGAGAATGATGACCAGGTGTGATTTGATGTCGATAGTTGGCTGTTTTGTTCATATAGTGTTGGAACTTGGTGTGTTAGCTTGTCCTTGTAATAGCTGGCTAGAATTTGGGGGTCTATGGTAGGGTCAGCTGTCTCATTGTTTGTGTTGTCATTGGTTAAGGATTTTATGACTTCAAAGAGCTCTCTTGGGCGGTTGAGAGACTTTGATAGTAAATTGGAGTAGTGTTCTTTCTTTGCTGCATTTATGGTTTCTCTGTAGTGTTTTAGTTTGGCCATGTATTGGGCCTGATATGTTGTAGATTTTGAGTGGCGCCATTTCTGCTCAGTTTTGTGCAAATCTCTTCTGATTTGCTTTAGTTCAGGTCTGTACCATGCAACATTGTGTTTTTTCGTGGTGGTAGTAAAGTGTATGGGTATAGTAGCTGCATTTGATATGGTTTCATTCCATTTTGATATTATTTCATCAAGGTTGGAGGAGACTGAGGATAAGTGTTGGGTTGTTTGTTGGAGGAAATTTTCTCTATCAAATTTCTTGAACTTACTCTCCCAATACCTGGACAATTGCTAATTTTTCTTCCCTCCCACACAAAATACCTTTTCCCCTCTCCATCCTCACTCCCCCAGCCCCATCCCCTTCTAGTCTCCCCCAATATCAGCTCCCTTCTAGTTCCAGACCCACTCAGCATCCGCTCCCTTCTAGTCCCATTCTCCCATCCTCCCACATCAGCCCATTTCCAGTCCTAGCCTCCCCCATTAGCCCATTTCCAATCCTAGCCTACCATCAGCCATTTCCAATCCTAGCCTCCATCAGCCTTTCTAGTCCTATCCTAGCCCCCCATCAGCCCATTCCAATCCTAACCCTTCCATCAACCATTTCCAGTCCTATCCTAGCTCCCCATCAGTCCATTTCCAGCCCAAGCCCCCCATAAGCCCATTTCCAATCCTAATCCCCCATCAGCCATTTCCAGTCCTATCCTTGCCCCCAATCAGCCCATTTCCAGTCTTAGCTCCCCTATCAGCTATTTCCAGTCCTATCCTAGCCCCTCCATCAGGCCATTTCCAGTCCAAGCTCCCCCATCAGGCCATTTCCAGTCCTAGCTCCCCCATCCATTTCCAGTCCTATTCTAGCCCCTCCATCAGCCAATTTTCAGTCCTATCCTATCCCCCCCACTCAGCTCATTTCCAGTCCAAGCCCCTCTCCTCATCAGCTATCAGCTATTTCTAGTTCTAGCCCCCCCCCCCCCCCGAAGAGCCCCGCGGCTGTCCGACAGACTTTAGAGGGAGCTGGAGAGGCCCTGGCTCACCTCTGACAGCCACCGAAGTGAAAAGCGCCATTTTTCTTTACTTCAGCAGCAATATTGTAGTATATCGGTCACTGGCACACTGAAGGTCAAAGGGAATTTCCTGTTTCCTGGCACTCAGTGCGCCAGCGGCCTATGCTACAACACAGCTGCCAAAGTGAAGAAAAACTGAGCTCTTCACTTCAGTGGCTGTCAGAGGTGAGCTGGGACTTCTCCGGCTCCCTCTAAAGCTGACTCTGCTGGTGCCAAATATGGGAGATGTTGTTGGCACGGGGCCCCCTGAAGTGTGGGGCCCTGAGTGAGGAACATTCTCACACAATGGCAGGCCAGCCCTGGAGGGAAGGAGGATTAAGTGACTTGCTCAAGCTCACAAGATGTATCGGTTAGATTCAGGCCTCGGCTTCTCTGGTTCCAGCGTGCTGCTCTAACTACTTGGCCTACTCCCCCAAAATAGTGCAAGTTTTCTAATAACTCAAAGTATGAATAATGCGCTGGAAGAGAATATTTTGCAGATGAAAGAAAGAAAGATCTAGAACAAGAGGTCATATTATGAGGCTTAGAGAAATCTGAGAACAGAGAGGTTAAGCGCCTTCTTAAGGTTACCCACAGAATCATGGTGAGAGGAAGACTGAAGGTATCTTACTTCCCATCTCAAACCCTTCCAAGCAATAAGGGCACAGAAGTAATTAACTTGCAGGAAATAAAAACCCAGATTTTTAAAAACTTGCCAAAGTAACAATAGAATCTGTTTTTTTGCAGAAAGGTGCTGGGTGGATGGAACAGCCTCCCACAGCAAGTGGTGGAGGGCTGGAGGATGAACCAGTTAGAGATTTGATAAAAGCTTGGAATAAGCATAGAGGATCCTTAACTGACAATAAATTACAGGAAAGTCAAAGATTAAGTGGATCTGGAATATTGCTGCAGGGTGGGGATTGGGCACACTGAATAGACCCAATCTGCTATTAGGGAGGGTCTTTGCATAGGTTATACCCAGATCCAGCACAAGAGTATTAGGCACCCTAGGCAAATTTTCAGCCATGTACCCCCTCTCAGGCCCTTAGGACCCCCCCCCCCAAGATTTTGATAAGTAAACTCAAAACTCGTGATCACCTCAACACCACCCTTTATTTATTTATTACATTTTTCTACACCGCCTCTTCCAGAGATCAGGGGCGGTTTACAGAGAACCCAAAACACGTTACATGGAACAGGAACAAAATTTTACAAGATAACTTGGCTTGAGAACAAAAGTTCAAGAACAATAATTTAAGAACATAACTATGTACAGGTTAAATATATACAGGAATTCTTTGGGTTTGGGTGGACTAGGTTTGGTTCTGGATGGCCTTGGGCTTGGACAGACCTTGTCCCAATTGTGTTAGGTGATGGGCTGTTATTTCTGTGGTGCTTGTGCGTTTGGGTGCGGATTGTCTTCTCCGTAATACATGGTGAAGAGGTGAGTTTTGAGTTGCTTTCTGAAGTCTCTGAGGTCTTTGATTGTATGGATGTGTAGAGGGAGGGAGATCCAGAGGCCAGGGCGGTGTATGTAAAAGCTCTGGAGCTGGTGGTTTGTTTTGTTTTGCGAATGGAGGGTGGGATTGTTATGGAGTGAAGAGCAGTCTCCCTACGGGATCTGGTGTTTGCAGGAGTGAGGAGAAGGGTTGAGAAGAAGGATGGTGCATCATTGTTGATGAGTTTGAATGTTGTCACGAGCATTTTGTATTTTATCTGGCTTTCTATTGGGAGCCAGTGTAGGTCGTATAGGAGGGGTGTGACATGGTCGGTTAGTCTGGCTTTGCAGGTGATTCTAGCTGCGATGTTTTGCGCTCGTTGGAGTATGTATAGGCTTTTTGCTGGTAGACCCTACAACAGGCTGTTGCAGTAGTCGAAGTGGGGGGTGATGATGGCTTGGATGACGGATCTAAAGTCATTTGCTTCAAGGAATGGTCTCAAGTGTTGAATGTTTATGTTTATGTTTATTTTATTTGATAAACCGCCCTTTGGAAGGAACAGAGCGGTTTACAATATACAAAAATGAAACTTTAAAGTAGGCACAAGGCCAGAGAGGAGGAAAGGGAAGTTACAATTTTGACAGGAAAGCAGGAGAGAAGAAGAACACAGAACAATGTACAGCACTTGAGATCACACAGAGGGGGAGGGGAGGTCGAAGGCTAGGGAAAAGAGGTGGGTCTTCAGCTCATGCCTGACGGTTGGGTGGTGGGGCTCGAGTCGGAGGGATGCAGGGAGTGAGTTCCAAAGGGCAGGGCCTGCAAAGAAGAAGGCTGAGGAGTGAGTGGAGTGAAGATGTGCAAGGGAGGGGGGGGGAAGAACAAGGCGGTTAAGATGAAATGAGCGAGGAGTGTGTCTGGGAGTGTGGAATGTGATGAGATCTGCCAGGCATTGAGGGGTGCTAGTGTGAAGTACTTTATGAACGAGGATGAGTAGCTTAAAACGGGAGCGAAAGGAAATGGGTAGCCAGTGAAGATGAAAGAGTAAAGGTGATATGTGATCCCGTTGGGAAAAGTGAGTAATAATGCGAGCAGCGGTATATTTTGGATCCTCTGAAGTCTATTGAGTTGGGATTTAGGAAGACCAATGAACACAGAGTTAGAGAAGTCTACGCGTGACATGACTAGTGACAGTAACAGTGTGGTGAGGGCAGATGAAGTGAGGAAGGGGCGAATCGTGCGAATTTGGCGAAGAAAGAAGAAAGAGGTCTTAGTAATATGTGAGACGTGAGCGTGAAAAGAAAGGTCAGAGTCGAAGAGCACACCTAAGTAGCGGAAAGTGGAGACCAGAGGTATGGGAGAGCCTGAAAAGAAAGGAGCTAGAGAGGGAGATGGGCTGCCATGGGAGAACCAGATTGCAATGGTTTTAGTTAGGTTGAGGTGGAGGCAGTTCTGAGTCAGCCAGTGTGCAACAGTGGAAAGACAGGAGTTAAGAGCGGAGAGGTCTGGCTGTGAAGGGGAAGTGTGATGGAGGAGAACTATGGTCTTTAGTTTGTATAGAATTGTTCTGGCTGTTTGTTTCAGGCGGGGTATCCCAGAATGTTCCTGTAAAAATGTATAACTAACCATCATATTTTAAATACCATATTTTGGGGTTCATTTAAAAGCCTTATTCACAATTTATACATATATAATTAGGTATATGCATGAGTAAATGGCATCTACAGTATATGTAAATGGACATTTTGGAAAGGGATCAGTTTACACGTGGATGCCTTTACAATGTGGAGGTTTTAAGGGGGTGCTGGGGCATGGTTACGGAGTGGACAAGGGAGAGTTATAAATCTATACTTGCACTCACCATTTCAATAATGAATGATGGAATTTTACACCTGCTCACTGACACATGTAGGTTTTTAAAAAGTGGGTGTTGCAGCCAGGCCTTTACAGGAGAAATTCCTTAATCCAAATTTAACACAGAAATAAAAATAGTGGCTTCTGTATTTAATTGGCAGCCTTTTCGCGTGTAAGCCTGCAACGTGGACATGCTACAAGTATCAGCACATACATGCGGGAGGTGCAGTGATATCAACATTTATTTTTCCGACGTGTAAGTTTGTAAAATGGTTTCCCCGGCTCCATATATCAGCGCATAAATGAGCACTCCTGCACCTCTGTGTTCAGCATTTTAGAAAAGGCTCCAAGTTTAGCAGAGCCTTTTCTAAAATACCACCAGAACTGTAAACATCGCCACTGGGATGTCTCAGTGCCAACCTCCATGTGTGCTAGATATAAATTACTACCGCTAATCATTTATATAGCGCTACAAGGCGAACGCAGCGCTGTATTGACACATATAAAAGAAGGTCCCTGCTCGTCAGAGCTTACCATCTAATCAAGACAGACACTACAATAGATGACAGTGAGGGTACAAAAAAGAAGGCGAGGAGTCACAAGGAAAACAGGAACCAAAGGCAGCCTCAAAGAAGAGAGTTTTTAACATAGACTTGAAAAGGAAAAGAGAGAAAGCCTGACGTAGTACCGATGGAGATAGTTTGTTCCAGACATAAGGAGCAGCAAGATGAAAGGAGTGGAGCCTGGAGTTGGCAGTAGGAGAAAGGGGCATAGAGAAAAGCAGGCCAGTAGAAGAGGCCAATTTCCAAAAAGTAGAGTAAATGGGCCATTTAAAAATGGCCTGTCCTCCCTGAGGATAAAGTATGTGGTGCTGGTTACCTTTGTTTGTGTAGTTGTAAGGATCTATTGTTTAGACTGCAGCTGCTCTTTGCTACTACCCCCCCAAAACTGCTGCACTAGGTGACTTCCTAGTCTGCGAAATGGTTAAACCAGCCCTGATTACACCAAGTTTCTAAGAGAATTTACCCCATGGAAAGTACGTGCACACATTTACTCCTACGTTTTAGTAAGCACATATTTCCTGGCTTATTTTACTTGCAGACAGGCATATTTTATAAATTATACGCATAAAGAGTAACTCTTTTCTCCCCTGAAGACCCCGCCAGTCAGATCGGGTAAGCTTATGTTCATGAAGGCTGTATACATGTAAGTTTATGCACATATGGTCAAAACAATTTTGTAAAAAACTATTTCTATGCTTAAACCACTGTTTTATTCAAGTGAATGCCTTTTAAAATGATCCCTATACAGTCTTTGTTTCTGTATTTTACTGGCCCTTCAATCACACTGCTTTCTGATCTGCCATCGGAAACAGGTTGACACCAGACAAAATGAAAAAAAAAATTAAATAGACTGACATTAAATTAAAGTCCTTGTGTGCAAAGACTACAGCAAAGGGGAAAGTCTGGAGACTGGCAGAAAACAGAAAGAATCAAACCCAGATGTGGATTTAAATATACAAGAGAGAGAGAGAGGAGTTTCTGACTGCATTCACCGTGCCAAAAATATGTAGTTAAAATCCTCAGAAAACCAAATGAGTTTAAGGACAGTCTTGGAATGCCTAATGTGGACGAGGAAATTCCCATCTCTCTCACTCCATAGGAGACTGAATCTCAACAGTTGCAGACAGATAAGGAGGGTCAAACACCAGGCCAGCATAGCACTGGGGTCTCCCTTCCCCTTCTACGGGTACTGATCTTTTCCTCTTCTGGTCCCTTCATGAGCTTTTTTACTTTTCAGACAACAGGTGGGTCGGCTGCTCTCTGCATCATCTGTTTCTGTTTTTATTTTCTCCCTGCCCTGCTCTCACCAACTGAGCTTTCAGGACAGTATCCAGGATTTCTTTTCATGTGGTCACAATAACAGAGTTGCCAAGTTACTCAGTCCCACGAGTGAGGTTTTTTTTGCCAGTTCTGGTTTTAAATTTGCATTGCAATTCTGTATGGTATTTGTAGTCTCTGATTTTACCAGTTGGAATAGGTGCTGTAGATCCCATAATGCATCAGAATGAGATAGAAATCCCGGAATGGCTTAAATTTCCATTCGTGAAACTGGTAACTTGGCAACTCTGTAATAACAAGAAAGATCTTTGGAAGGGGGTAGTGAAGAGATCATGCCTGGAGAGGAGGAAAGGGTAGGAGGAAGGGCCAGGGGACAGCTTAGAGCAGGGGTGGCCAACTCCAGTCCTGCGATGCCACAATCCAGCCTGGTTTTCAGGATGTCCCAAATGAATATTCATGAGATATATTTGCATCCAAGTGATGAATATTCATTAGGACATCCTGAAAACCAGGCTGGATTGTGACTCTCCAGGACTGGAGTTGGCCACCCCTGACTTAGACCTTTTACTGATTTCCACCAGGTTTAAATCAACCCATATTCTCTGTGTCTTTCAGAAGGAACATGCACCTCAGATCCATTGGGAGTGGAGGAGTAGCCTAGTGGTTGGGGCAAGGTACTTCAGGCCTGAAGGTCAGGGGTTCAAATCCCACTAGAGGACAGCAACCTTGGGCCAGAAGGACTGGGGTTTCTAGTCCCACAGGTGCTCCTTGTGGTCTTGGGCAAGCCACTTAACCCTCCATAACCCATGTTCCCTGTAAAATAGTTATCTCCAAGTTATAATGCCCTGTTCAATGTAATTTCAGTTTGTTCAATGTAAACCACACTGATGCAGAATAGCACGGTATATAAGAGAATGTAAATAAATAATTACTTTTCAACTATTGCTTTTAAAAATGTATACACTGCTTGCCTGCAGCACTCCTGAGCAAAGAGCATCTCACATCACCCTCACCTTCTATGCCCTGAAGTTAGGGGGTAGAAAAGCAGACCACTTGCCCAACTGGCACAACTTACCCTCTGGACAAAACACTCAGCGATGGAGTGGGCAGTTCTGCATCCTTCCAGCTCCTCCAGAAGCTCGCTGTGAAAGAAGAGGAAAGAGCATCAGACCTAATTCACCCTGCTTATTCCTTAATTTTGGGCACAGAGAGGTTAAATGACCTCCATAAGGTTACACAGTAAGTGGTGGCGAGAGGAAGACTTCATCTAAGCTTGAAGACACCTTGCTTCCCAACCTTACCAAACAATAGCATAGTAACATAGTAAATGATGGCAGATAAAGATCAGTATGGTCCATCTAGTCTGCCCAGTAAGATGGCAAGAGTAGGTGCACCTGCTACTCTGTGCACCACTCCATGTCTTTGTTTAGGGGTGAACCCACAGCTCCATGTAGGACACCCCTATTTGTTGAGAAATTAGATGGTTCAGTTTATTTTGATTTTATCCTGTTGCTGTAAAGGGATCCACTGTGTCTGTCCCAGGAGTGGCCTAGTGGTTGGGGCAAGGTACTTCAGGCCAGAAGGTCAGGGGTTCAAATCCCACTAGAGGACAGCAACCTTGGGCTGGAAGGACTGGGGTTTCTAGTCTCACAGGTGCTCCTTGTGGTCTTGGGCAAGCCACTTAACCCTCCATAGCCCATGTTCCCTGTAAAATAGTTATCTCCAAGTTATAATGCCCTGTTCAATGTAATTTCAGTTTGTTCAATGTAAACCACACTGATGCAGAGAATGTAAATAAATAAATGCCATTTTGAATTCCGTCACTGTGTTTGCCCCCACCACTTCCATCGGGAGGGCATTCCAAGCATCCACCACCCTTTCAGTGAAAAAGTATTTCCTGACATTGCCTTTCAATTTACCACCTTGCAGCTTCATGTTATGCCCTCTGGTTTTACAGCTTCCCTGTGTTTGGAAGAGGTTTGTTTGTTCATTATTTCTCTTTAAGTATTTAAAGGTCTGACTCATATCTCCCCTATCCCTCCTCTCCTCCAGAGTGTACATATTTAGGTCTTCTTCTCATAAGGCTTCTGACGCAGGCTCCAAATCGTTTTGGTCACCTTCCTCTGAACAGTTTCCAGTCTTTTTACATCCTTTGCAAGATATGGTCTCCAAAACTGAACACAGTAT
The DNA here is from genome assembly GCA_033557465.1 of Ichthyophis bannanicus. NCBI lineage: Eukaryota > Metazoa > Chordata > Amphibia > Gymnophiona > Ichthyophiidae > Ichthyophis > Ichthyophis bannanicus. The sequence continues at coordinate 274,569,135 of CM066031.1, forward strand.
TCCAAGTGAGGCCTCACCAGTGACTTATACAGTGGCATTAGTACCTCTTCCTTTCTGCTGGTAATTCCTCTTTGTATGCAGCCCAACATCCTCCTGGCTTTTGCCACCGCCTTGTCGCACTGTTTTGCCACCTTGAGATCTACAGAAATAATCACACCAAGGTCTTTCTCCTGATCTGTGCACACCAACCTCTTGCCCCCTATCGCATACATTTCCCTTGGATTTCTGCTACCCAAGTGCATGACACTGCACTTCTTTGCATTAAATCTTAATTGCCAAGCATTAGACCATTCTTCCAGCTTTTGTAGATCTTTCCTCATGTTAACTACTCCTTCGGGGGAGTCGACTCTTGCAAATTTTCATGTCATCTGCGAAAAGACAGACTTTTCCATTCAGTCTTTCAGCAATATCACTCACAAATACATTGAACAGTGCTGGGCCCAGGACTGAACCCTGGGGCACCCCACTAATCACCTTCCTTTCATCTGAGTGAGCTCCATTTACCCTCACCTTCTGTTGTCTTTCAGTCAACCAATTTCTGATCCAGTTCACCACCTTGGGACCCATATCCAAACTACTGAGTTTATTGATAAGCCTCCTATGAGGAACAGTATCAAAGGCTTTGCTGAAATCCAGGTAGATGGCATCCATTGCATGCCCCGATCTAGTTCTCTGGTCACCCAGTCAAAGAACTCAATCAGATTTGTTTGGCAAGATCGTCCTTCGGTAAAACCATGTTGCCTCGGATCTTGCAACCTGTTGGTTTTGAGAAAGTTCACTATTTGCTCCTTCAGAAGTGCCTCCATTACTTTTCCTGCCACTGAGGTAAAGCTCACAGGCCTGTAGTTTGACAGGCCTGTAGTGAAAGACCCCAGGTAGGTGATACATTAAATACCTTTATGGAAATGGGTAACAGGGGTAACATATGGAAAGCAGTGTGTATTAATGCCCGTAGCATGGGAAATAAGATCCCTGAAGTTGAAGCTTTGGTGGGAGTGGCTGACTTGGATTTAGTGGCAGTTACAGAAACATGGTTCACAGAAAACCATGACTGGGATGTAACTATACCTGGCTATACTTTATTCAGAAAGGACAGGATAGGAAGAAGGGGAGGAGGAGTGGCACTATATGTAAAAACTACTATTAAAGCTTTGGAATTACAGAGCTTAAAAGGGAGAGAGGAGGCATTGTGGGTTAAACTAGAAAGAGGGAAAGAGAAATCTATTTGCATTGGTGTGATATACAGACCTCCCTCACAAGAGGAAGAGGTGGACAGAGAGTTAACTGAAGACATACGCAGCATTGCTAGGAAAGGGGAAGTGCTACTGATAGGAGATTTCAATATGCCAGATGTTGATTGGCACATTCCTGCTGCAGTATCATCTAGAAGTAAGGAGATCCTGGATTCTCTACAGGGAGAACTATTCAGGCAATTGGTAACAGACCCCACTCGTGAAGGGGCCATACTGGACTTGGTGCTTACCAATGGTGAAAGTGTTTCTGATGTTGTAGTGGGAGATCATTTTGCATCCAGTGATCACCAGATGGTGTGGTTCAGTATTAGGACTAGGGCTGTTAGAATCCATTCCAAGGTGAGGATCTTAGACTTTAGGAAGACTAACTTTGCGAAGATGGGCCAATACCTCAGGGAGTCGTTAGTGGGATGGGAACAGCTGGGGGATGTAGAAAAACAATGGGCAAAACTGAAAGGGGGTATTTTAAAGGCAACCAACCTTTTTGTTAAAATGGTAAATAAAGGCAAAAGGAACAGGAGACCGCTATGGTTTTCGAAGGAAGTAGCTGAAAAAGTGAAGAAAAAGAGGGAGGCCTTCATGAAATACAAGAGATCACAGAGAGAGGAAGACAGGCATCTGTATTTGGAAAAACTTAGAGAAGCTAGCAAAGTAGTCAAGAAGGCAAAGATTCAAAAGGAGGAGGAAATAGCCAATGCAATAAAATGGGGGGATAAGACATTTTTCAGATATATTAGTGAGAAGAGGAAGGGCAAAAGTGGTATTGTCAGACTCAAGGGTGCAGGGGGGGGAATATGTAGAAGCTGATAAGGATAAAGTGGAATTGCTTAACAAATATTTTTGTTCTGTGTTCACAGATGAAGAACCAGGAGCAGGACCTCAGAAAACACCCACAAATAAGAACAGAAGCGAGGGACATCTTGAACAATTTTCAGAAGACTGTGTTCGTGAGAAACTAGCTCAACTTAAAGTAGACAAAGCGATGGGACCGGATGGGATACACCCTAGAATACTGAGGGAACTTGGGGACGTTCTAGCAACTCCACTGACTGACCTTTTCAATGCCTCGTTGGAGTCGGGAGTGGTGCCAAAGGACTGGAGAGAGGCTCATGTGGTGCCTTTACACAAAAGCGGAAGTAAGGATGTGGTTGAAAACTACAGGCCGGTTAGTTTAACTTCGGTGGTGAGTAAATTATTGGAAACGCTGCTGAAAGAGAAAATAGTGAGGTTTCTGGAGTCCAGCGGATTACAGGATCCGAGGCAGCATGGATTCACCAGAGGCAGGTCTTGTCAGACAAATCTGATTGATTTCTTTGACTGGGTGACCAGGGAGTTGGACCGAGGGAGAGCTCTAGATGTGGTGTATTTAGATTTCAGTAAAGCCTTTGACACTGTTCCTCACAGGCGACTTATAAACAAACTGAGCACCCTAGGGATGGACCCTAAAGTTACTGCTTGGGTTAGAAATTGGTTGGGTGGGAGGCGACAAAGAGTACAAGTAAATGGAGCTCACTCTGAGGAGAAGAATGTTACCAGTGGTGTGCCCCAGGGATCTGTCCTTGGTCCGATTCTTTTTAACATCTTTGTTAGTGATATAGCAGAAGGGCTGTCGGGTAAGGTTTGCCTCTTTGCAGATGATACCAAAATCTGCAATAGAGTAGACACCCAGGAAGTTGTAGATAACATGAGGAGGGATCTAGCTAAGCTTGAAGAATGGTCTAGAATTTGGCAGCTGGGATGTAATGTTAAAAAATCTAAGGTCATGCATTTGGGCTGCAGCAATCCAAGGGAGCAATACAGTATAGGAGGTGAAGTACTTTTGTCCACTAAAGAAGAGCGGGACCTAGGCGTGGTTGTGTCTGATGATCTTAAAGTAGCTAAACAGGTAGAAAAGGCGACAGCAAAAGCTAGAAGGATGCTTGGGTGCATACGGAGAGGAATGGCTAGCAGAAAAAAGGAGGTGATAATGCCTCTGTATAAGTCTTTGGTGCGACCTCATTTGGAGTATGGTGTGCAATTCTGGAGACCGCACCTTCAAAAGGATGTGAACAGGATGGAGTCGGTGCAGAGGGTTGCTACTAAAATGATTAATGGGCTTCATTATAAAGCATATGAGGACAGACTGAAGGATCTTAATATGTACACCTTAGAGGAAAGGCGGGATAGAGGTGATATGATTGAGATGTTTAAATACCTCCGTGGCATGAATGTTCAGGGAGAGAGCCTCTTTCAATTGAAAGCAAGTTCTGCTACGAGGGGACATGGGATGAGGGTGAAGGGAGATAGATTCAGGAGTGATATGCGGAAATATTTCTTTACGGAAAGAGTAGTGGATCCATGGAATAGTCTCCCAGTGGAGGTGGTAGAGATGAGGACAGTAACTGAATTCAAAAAAGCATGGGACCAACACAGAGGATCTCTAAAGGTAAAAAGTGGACTGTTGTAGTTGTTGTTATGGAAGGCAGACTAGATAGGCCATGTGGTCTTTTTCTGTCATCATGTTTCTATGTTTCTTCCCTGTCACCACTTTTGTGAAGAGGTACCACATCAGCCATTCTCCAGTACTGAGGAACCTTTCCTGTTTCCAAGGATCTGTTGAATACATCCTTTAACAGCCCTGCAAGAACCTCTCTGAGCTCTTTCAGTATCCTATTCAGTCCCATGGCCTTGTCCATTTTCAGTTTTGCAAGTTGTTCTAACACCTCATCTTCTGTGAATGGTGTGGTATCTACTTCATTCCCATTTTTATATTTGGGAGTCAGAGGTGGTCCTTCTCCAGGATTTTCTTTAGTAAAAACAGAGCAGAAGTATTTGTTGTTGAAATGAAATAAGGGGGCAGAAGTAGTTTTCTTCCAAAAAAACAGATTTTCTTTTGAAAACTTGATTCCCTAAAGCCACTGAAACCCTCCTCAGATTTGCCTGCGCAGATATTTTTGACCCCACCCTCTGTTCTCCATGCACTGTCACTGTCAGGTGTGGGAAGGTGCATCAGATCTCATTGAGCGCAGGGCATGGTGCTGCTTTAAGACTGCCCGTCTAGAGGAGCATGGAAAGCAGAAACAGAACATTAGCAGCTTCACCCCTTGAAAGGCTGGCAGGAGAGCACCCTGGGGGCCCTTTTGCAGGGATATGCATGCCACAGAAGTGGATATAAAGGAGCCAGAATTGCCTTTGAGAGAACTTGCAATAATAACAAAGAGACAACCTTGTAAGTGAAGCCCCTGAGCTGCACAGCGAAGGAATAGGAGCTGAGATGTGCGCACAGAGCAGATATGAGCCGGCAGTTCTATTGTCTTCCTGGCCAGAACAACCCAGAGATACTCCAGCCATCCTCCCCCAGGGCTGCTCACACTATAGACCCCAACTCATGATCTCATTTCAACAACCAGCCCTCACCGCAAAAAGCAGAGCAGACAACTCAGCCCGTCTGACCCTGCTGGGGTTCCTGGATGGGGAAGGGGGAGAGAAATGGGGATGCTGCCTGCCTCTGTCACCCAGGGGTCCATGTAGTATCTAGAGCAGGAAACATCCCTTCAGAGGTGGAGGTGGTGGGGAAAAACGGCATCGAAATTCAAGAAAGCCTGGGCCAGACAAAGTGAACCTGCAGGGGTGGGAAAGAGATTTACAGAAATCCAGGGAACCCGGCCTGAAACTATTTGAAAAGTAGAGAAAGACAGCTCAGATCTAAGCACTGCCAGATGGAATGAGGTCACTGGTCTCCAGCGGATACAAGCATTTTCTTTCATGTTCTGCTGTCTCTCTTGATTCCTTTCTTGAAAAGTTTTTATTACATTGTACTCTGAGGATCAGAAGCTCTTTTCCCTGTGCAGGCACGTCAGAAACATTCAGACTCTTTAGGAAAGATGGAGACTTGAAAATGATCAGGTTGATATTTAAACTCTGTGGTTGGTTTTTGTTCTTTTTTTAAATGCCCGCCACAGTGTTTAAATAAATCACATAAATTCAGTGCCACTACTGGAATTGCAGGTGGCGCTGAATATACATTCAGTCTGCCAACCAGAAAGCTATCCGGATAACATAAGATATGCCATACTGGGTCAGACCAAGGTCCATCAAGCCCAGTATCCTGTTTCCAACAGTGGCCAATCTAGGTCATACGTACCTAGCAGTTTCCCCAAAAGACACAGGTTCCACAATGCTTGTACTGGGTCAAGCATTGATATCCTGGGTCCCTTCTTAATAATGGTTTATGGACTTTCCTCCAGGAACTTGTCCAAACCTTTTTTAAACCCAGCTACACTAACAGCCTTTACTACATCCTCCGGTAACAAATTCCAGAGTTTGATTACACATTGAGAAAAAATATTTTCTTTTATTAGTCTTAAAAGAAAATATCCCCTCTAAGATTCCTCTACACTGGGTGGAGAAGTATATATAGCTCCATGCTCCCCTCTTTATCTGAATCTTCAACCCCTTTCTCACCGCTGCCCTTCATATCCGTCCCAAGTGATCTGCTAAAGTACTGGTCTTTACAATCTCAAATCTTGCCAATTTCCTCTACGTTTCTTCCAGGACAAAGATTAAATCCAACACTCAGGCTCCTCTCCATGTGTTATTCCTGAGTTTCCTAATGCTCCATATAATTACTAAATCCGTTGGGCAAAACATCTGTTCTCCCCTTCACCCCCTAGTGCCCAGTGAATATCACACTAGAGAGAATGGTCGAGGCTATGGAGGGATGGGTAGGCTAGCTTTCTGAGGCTTGCAGTGCAGCACTTTCCACGAACGGTTAATTTTCAAGCTCTGGTAAATGGGAGCTGCAAGTTCACACTGCCCAAAATCTCTTAAATGGATACAGATGGAGCCAAATCCTCCTTCCCTTGGAAGGAAACCATCATCTCCCCCTCCCCACCTAAAGCTTGGCAAGTTAACGGAAAGGGAAGGGGGAAGGGGTCTTGGCAGGCGTCCAGGTGCCCTGGATGTTCAGATTCCCAGTCAGGACACGCCGCCTGTCACAGTTTTCAGAAATGCTGATGGATGACCACATTCTCGCCTCCTGCTCGGGCTGCACTGTAAAACCAAAGAACTGTCAGGGGGCACAGTGTTGGCGGCACCACAGCTCGGGCAGAGGGTGCCTACAAGCCACCGTTTTCCATTCAGTGATTGATTGGCTGCTTGTTCTGCGACCGGAACCATGTTCACAAGCCATTGCAGGTGCAGGAGGCATGGCAGAAGAGTGGCATCCTTTCCTGCTTGTGTCTGGCAGGTGTTGTACTGGAGGACACTGCCGCGAGGACGCTCACAGCGCTTGGTCTCTGGATGTGGAACAGAAGTAGCTTCTCCTTGGTGCTTCTAACATACAAGTGGCTGCAAAGTTCTGGAGGATCTCTGGCAGCAGTATCATGTTACAAGGGATCTGGAGAACTCCGCTGGGACTAAGATGTGGAGGAAATAAGAAGTAACCTGTGACCGAGTCCCGGCCTTGGTACATATGCTGCAGCCAAACTGATGATCCCCATACGGAACTCTAAATGCTTTCCCATTGTTGGGATTGTTTCCTGCATAGCGCGTTCCAGTTCCGTCAGGAGATCAGCAGGGAAAAAGGGAGGGTTTTCCAGACACTAAAGTACAAGATTCAGATCTTTATTGCCCCAGACATTTTAGGCAGCAAGCCAAGAAGATTAACAGGGCAGGGAAAAAGAGAGAGCTAGACAAACTGGAGGAGTGAAGGAAAGCATATGGGTGATACCCATGATATAATCCCATCTCTACATTTGGGGCTTGATGCAGAAACCCTGCATTAGAGCATAATAATAATAAAGCTCTATCATGGAGTTTAAAAACATAAGATATGCTATACTGGCTCAGACCAAGGTCCATCAAGCCCAGTATCCTGTTTCCAACAATGGCTAAGCTAGGTCACAAGTACCTAGCAGTTTCCCCAAAAGACACAGGTTCCACAATGCTTGTATTGGGGCAAGCTGTGGATTTCCCAGGTCCCCTTTTCCTCCAGGAACTTGTTAGGGGTGTGTGTGTGTGTGGTGATACATTGCCAAGAAAACCCAGAGATGGCTGGGTCGCTATGAGTCAACACTGACTTGATGGTGCTACAAAAAAAACCCCACTAACAGCTTTTATTACATCCTCCAGTAACACATTCCAGAGTTTGATTACACATTGAGTGAAAAAATATTTTCTCTTATTAGTCTTAAATAGGTTACCCTGTACCTTCATTGCATGTCCCCTAGTCTTTTTATATTCTGATGACATAAATAATCGATCTACGTTTACCTGTTCCACTCCACTCATTAATATAGACTTCTATTATATCTCCCCTCAGCCGTTTCTTTTCCAGTTTGAAGAGCCCTAACCTTTTTAACCTCTCTTCATAGGGGTATCATCATTTTGGTGGCTCTTCTCTGTATCTTTTCCACTAACGCTATATCCTTTTTAAGATACGGCGACCAGAATTGCACACAATATTCAAGGTGCGGTCGCACCATGGAACGATACAGAGGCATTATAATATCCTTTGGTTTATTTTCCATTCCTTTCCTTATGATACCTAGCATTCTATTTGCTCTCTTGGCTGCTGCTGCACACTGAAAGTTCAATGCAAAATGTTTGCTCAGTGACGCTAAAAGCAAATGGCATGCAGATGAGCTGTGCCCAAAACGTCTGCACTAAACAAGGACAGCAAACCGGGGCCAAGTATAATGCAGCCCCATATCTTGTGAGCACAAAATAAGCTTCACACTTGTGCGCATGTGCTGGAATGCAACATGGCGCACACAGCAATATTATTGAGCCACCAAAATGGTAAAGGAGATCAGGGCAATACCGAGCTGGAATCGCATCCTGTGCCCCTTGCAGATCGGGCACGTGCTCCCCATCCTCCCCACACCTCTGTCTAGTGCTGTCTGCTCTTGCCCTGCTGCTGCCACCCTCTGTTTTTTTCACGGCGGTGCCAGGAGCAGGGAAAGAACAGGCAGCGCTGGACGGAGGTATGGGGAAAAGGGGGGAGGGGCGCGTGCCCGATCTGCAAGTCGCCGGCACTTTAAGCAAATCTGTCCCTCCCTGCTCTGATGTCGCAACAGTGGAGGGAGGGAAGGATCAGACCTGCTTAAAGAGCTGTGTAAAGGCTTGGAGGGGGGGGGGGGGCGCATTTCGGCTATCTGCTGTTACACTGCCGCCACTGAGAGAAGAAAAAGTGGCGGCGGCAGGGCTATAGCAGGCAGCCAAAATGCGCCCCTCAAGCCTTTGCGCCCTGTGTGGCTGCACCACTCGCACAGGGCTAGGTACAGTCTTGAAGGGGATGGAATGATACCTCTATGAGGAGAGGCTTAAAAGGTTAGGGCTCTTCAACCTGGAAAAGAGACGGCTGAGGGGAGGTATGATAGACGTCTATAAATTAATGAATGGAGTGGAACGGGTAAACGTAGATTGATTGTTTACGCCATCAAAAAGTAGAAAGACTAGGGGACATGCAATGAAGCTACAGTGTAACCCCTTTAAGACTGATAAGAGAAACTATTTTTTCTCTCAGCGTGTAATCAAACTCTGGAATTTGTTACCAGAGGATGTAGTAAAGGCTGTTAGTGTAGCTGGGTTTAAAAAAGGTTTGGACAAGTTCCTGGAGGAAAGGTCCATAAACCATTATTAAAGAGGACCGGGGAAATCCACTGCTTACCCCAATACAAGCATTACGGAACCCGTGCGCCTTTTTGGGAAACTGGCAGGTACTTGCCATCTGGACTGGCCACTGTTGGAAACAGGATACTGGGCTTGATGGTCTGATCTGGTATGGCATTTCTTATGTTCTTATTCTAAGTAGGCCAGTTCTTTACAAACCTTTATCCCATATGACCCCATTTTAACAACTGAAAATTCACATGACCCCCAGATAATGATGAAATCAAACTGGCAGGTCTCCAGCCTCATTCCTCTCCCCTCCGCTCATCTAAAGCAGGAAGGCGGCAGCAAGAGTAGTGGCAACAGCAGCAGCAGTCAGCACAGGGTCCCTTGTGTCAGTGTGCAGTGTCTCTTTACAGACCCCTCAGTACCCAGCAGGGGTTTACAGCCTAACAGGAAGCTTACCCAGGAGGGGGCAAGGGCCTATGAATGTTCACTGGCTCACAGGCCACATGCTGACTGGTGACTTGGCATAGGTCACAGTGAAAGTCCAGAGAGAAGGGGAAATGGCCATGTTTCTGTGACCCAATCCACTGATGATGTGACCTCATTTGGGGGTCCAGACTCCAGGTTTGGGAACTACTGGCCTAGACGTTCTACGCAAAATAATGATGTTTATGCACCAGAGAGTATTTCAGCCCATGCGCATAATATTATTCCAGCATACAACCCCTGCTGTTTCTCTCAGCGTTCTTCTTCAGGAAAGGCAGAAAAACGTTGTGGATGCTGTACACTCAAAAGATTTCTCACCAACACGGACCACAGACATACGAACTAATCGTTAACGTCTCTTCAGAACTCGTGCTAAAATCCCAGCATTGAACTCAGCCTTCTAGTGCACAGCTCTGCATGGCTAATAGAGGCATTACCAGCCCTTCAAATGGATTCAAGTGCACTGTGAGCTGCTATTGCTGCAGCCATTCCTGCATTCTGAGCCTTTCCTGCATTCTGAGCCCACATTAGTACCCAAAGTTTTGCTCAAACACTACGTTATCACCTGTGTTAACAGCAGCACACTTTGGTACATTGAGCCTTGGGAAGGTTCAGTGGCAGTGTGGTCTCCTGCCGAGAGAAGTAGTCAGGTTTGACCCTCTCGCCTAGGGGCGGAAGATACTGTAGAAGCAGTCCTCAAAATCTTTGGTGGGGAAAAAGAACCCTAGTCATCATTCAACAGTGACACCTACAGGCTGCAAGTAAAGTACATGGACTGTAGTTCCTGGCTATCACTGCAATGGCTGGGCTAGGCAGAGGATTATAACATAAGGAGGAAACCCTGGGGGCTGGGAATGAAGGCTCATGGCACTTTAATCCAAGTCAAATGGACACATCATGAAACCAATAGATCTAAAACAAATTGGAAAAAGTATTTTTTCACTCATTATACAATTTCTTATTGCCTAAAACTATGGTCAAGACAGTTATCGTACCTGAGTTTAAAATGACTTAGACAAGTTCCTGGAGGAAATGTCCATAAACCATTGTGAGCCATGTAGATTTGGAGAGAACCACCACTGATCTCTGAGTATGAACAATAAGGAATGTATCTACAGTACTTCTCGTGGTTCTGAAGGGTGTTTTTTGTGACCTGGATTAACTATTGTCAGAGTGAGGATGCTGGACTCAATGGACATTTTGGTCTGACGCAGTACGACACATCTTACTTTCTTAAGTTCTGATTGAGTTGGCCACACAAAGCAGCAGCAGATTGCCAACCCAGAAACAAATCTATGTATTTACCAAACAGATAAACAACTTGGAGACAGCCAGCCCCAGACAGGAGGATGTAGTCGCAGTCCTACCCTCTTTGATATCTACTTAATGGTTTCTCCACCCTACTGGAGAGATCCTCAGCCCAGGGCCCAAACTAAACAACTCAGAGATCAAAAGACTGCTGAATGCAGACTATCTGATCATTTTATCCCCTACCCAAGAAGGTCTGTATAACAAATTAAAAATGCTAAATACCTACTGCCAATCCTGTGTCCTATAGCTGAGTCTTTGAAAGACAACAGCTCATTGTTTTCCAGAAAATACAAACAAATTGCTACCACTAGTTAAAAATTGTCCTTAAGAAGCAGGAAGTAGAACACACCATAGATTATGCATACCTTGGCCTGACACTAAGAGGTTTATATTCAAAGGGCTTGTCTGGGTAATTTTGAGAGGCAGTCATAAAAACCCTACAGTCTGAAATTTTCCCCCTGCTGACTGGTAAATTTTGTCCAGGCAAATCAGAGCATGCACAAAAATTTAGATGAAGAAAAAGAGATTGTGCTGGACAGGGCCGTACCGAGCGTGAATCGCGCCCTGTGCAACTTGAACATCGGGCGCGCGCCCCTTCCCCGCCCCGCACCTCCATCTAACCACTTTCTGGATGGCAGCAGGAGAGAAGAGGTGCGCTTCAGAGGAGGGAAGGACCAGACCTGCTTAGAGTGCCACGAGAAGGCTTAAGGGGCACATTTCAGCTGTTTGCCGTTGCCTGCCGCCGCTGAGAGAAGAAAAAGTGGCGGCGGCAGGCAACAGCAGACAGCTGAAATGCGCCCCTTAAGCTTTTGCGTCCCACCGCTCGCACAGAGCTAAGTACGGTCCTGGCGCTGGACAATAGATAAAGTCTGGCCAGTCAGTGTTGAGATTCAGTACCTAGGTAACTCTGGTCAACCAAATAGCTGTCTGAAAGTTAACTGGACAAGTTGTTCAGTTAACTACAACATGCAGCTAGATGAATATCGGTATCAAGTGCATCTGGAATTATACTACAAGAAAAAGCTCTAAGGGCCTTTGAATATGCATGAGATAGACATTAGGGGCCTGATTTTTAAAGGCATTTACATGGGTAACTGCCCTAGTTACCCGTGTAAATGCCATATCCTGGACTTTCGAAGGGCATCTACCCAGGTAGTGCCCTTCGAAAATCCTGGATAAGTCCCTAACAAGCCCAGATACTATACGGTGTGTTAGGGGCGTTCTGGGGCAGAGCGGGGGCGGAGGAAAGGGCTAACTGGGTAGCACCGATTTTCAATGCTACCCGCTTAGCCCTCTGCGCCTTAAAGATAGGCGAGGTTTTTCGGTGCTACCTGGCTAGTTCCTGCAGCTTCTGGGGTGTGCGGCAAGGCCCGGCTTTTCAATGCCGGGGCCGCATATGACCCTGGCATTGAAAATCCGGGTTTGGCGGAAGGGGGCGGGCTAGAATTCCCTCCTACTGGGATAACAGAACAAGCTGAAGAGCTACAGACCCCCTACACAGAAACTACACACCAGCAGAATTCCTCACCTTGGTCTCACACACGCAGAACACCGACAGAACCTTACTAAATGCAGAAGGGGTCATGAATTAGAAAGAAAAATGTGGAGGCAAGCAGCTGAACTAGTAACCCCAAGAAGCCAGACTCTGCCAGTACTGCAACACCAGAGAAATTGAAAGGGAAATGCATTTCCTCTTATGGTGTGCAACGTATAAAGAGATCAGAGATGCACGTTTCCTGGAGCTAGCGGACAAAATCAAGGACTTCCAACACAAGGGAGCAGGATAAATGGCATAACCCTGGGGGAAACAGGAGAAACAGCAGCTGTAGCTGTAGATAATATTCCGTAGAGACAGCACCAGAGCCCAAGAATAATCCCCGTTATTTCTCCTCTGTAATTGTTTTCTTTTTGCTGCTTTGGCAGCACATATATGAAGTGTCAGACCAAGAAAGTTTAAAGGTTTCTTGAACTGCGAGAGTTCAAAGAAAGAAACCAAAAGTCATGATGACATAGGGCTGTGGTAGGGTTGCCAACTGGCTCCAGATGCGCCCGCAGGCTTGATCCAGGCCTGGGTTTATCCTATTGCATGCAGGGACATGTAGTCTTGTTTTTCTTATGGAGTGCAATGGAAAAATCAGAACTGCATGGCCCTGCATCCGGTGGGGTAAACCTAGGACTAGATCAAGTGTGTCAGGCACATTTGGCGCCAATTGGCAACCCCAGGCTGTGGTCTCAACCCAGTCCTCTGGGACCACCAGGCCAGTCAGGTTTTCAGAACATGCACAATGAATAGGGTTGCCAACTGGCTCCAGATGCGCCCGACAGGCTTGATCCAGTCCTGGGTTTACCCCATTGCATGCAGGGACATGTAGTCTTGCTTTTCTTATGGAATGCAATGGAAAAATCAGAACTACATGTCCCTGCATGCAGTGGGGTAAACCTAGGACTGGATCAAGTGTGTCGGGCGCATCTGGAGCCAGTTGGCAACCCTAACAATGAATATGCATGAGATAGATCTGCAAACTATGGAAGCAGGAAATGCAGATCTATCTCATGCATATTCATTGTGGATATCCTGAAAAACTGACTGGCCTGATGGTCCCAGAGGACTGGGTTGAGCACCACTGGGCTAGAGACAGACTAACAGAGCAGAAAGAGAGGGGAGAGAGGCAGGAAACAGAGACCAAATGAAGACTACAGAAAAGCCAGCTAAGACGGTCTCCTGTGTTAACCCCTTAGGTCCTGCGCTCTCTGGGCTTGAGCAAATCACAGGCCAAGCGTCCACATTTACTGTTTCCAAAAAAGGTTACAAAGAAGGATGGCCAATTAACCCCAGATTTTCCTGACAGATTGATACAGTCCTGGTTTTATTTTGTAGTCTTGCTTTTCTTAGGGAAAGTAATAAGGAAATCAGAACTACAAGCCCCTGAATTCAGTAGGGTAAACCCAGGACTGGATCAACTTGTTGGGAAGATCTGCAGCCAGCTGGCAATCCTATTAAAGGTGTAAACTTGAAACTCCAGCACCAAGGCTACAGAGAAGGTGGAGCAAAAAGGTTGGTGATCTCTATTCGAACACCAGTGAGAGTCTCCCAGGGTCTGCAGGGTCCCTGAGCATGTGATGCTGGTGTACAGCTAGAACCCACCTGTTAAACTCATAGATATCTTCAATGTTGCAGAACAAGCTGCTGACGTCCTCCGGTTTGAGGGGCAGGTGGTCACTGTCAATGATACATCCCAGATAATCCTGTAAACAAGAAGAAGAGGGGCTTCAGTGCTCATCCTTAGACACTCCCCCTGGAAATTACAAGCAGACTCTGATTAAGATGTTCTTCACGTCTCTCACTAACTTCAGCATAACAGAATTAAGCAGAACATGGGTCCCGTAATCTGGAAATGGTGGGCAGGGTGCCAACTACTGTTTTACAGCTCTCTCCCTTGGGCCCCTTAGATGCGAGAGGCTGGAAAGAGGACACATTTGGTTCTCTTGGTTATTTTCACCTCTGACCTTCTACTTTGTTCCCAAACTGAATCCCAAAGTGTCCAAGAATCACAGATCATTCACTTACCCCAGAAGTCCAGCTGGGCCTAGCAAAATAAAACCTGGAAGAGTAACACCCCATGGGACGCCCAGCAGGCCAACACCCAAAGGCCACTTTTGCAGAAAAGCTCTAGTTGTTATTGGGACCAATGAAAATTCATGTTTACATGTTCATAGACTGTTGCGCAATATACCACATGCATGTAGGCTGTGTGATCCAACTATAGATTCAACCCTAGTAACGCATGTTAATACACATTAACTCATCAAGAAAAGTTAGTTAATGAGGCCCTCAGATTGTAAGCCCTCTTGGTCTGGGAAACACTTACTGTATTTGAATCTAACAGGCCTTGAGCTTGGTTTGGAGAGGTGAGGAAAGGGTAAAGAGGTTAAGGCTTTTCAAGAGAAGAGACACCTAAGGGGAGATATATTAGAGATCCATAAAATCCTGAGCGGAGTTGAATGGGTAAACATGAATTGATTTGTTTACTCTTTCAAAAAATACAAGACCTAGGAGACATGTCATAAATCTACAAAAGAGAATTTTTAAAACAGGAGAAAATATTTTTTCTCTCAATGTATAATTAGTCTTTGGACCTCATTGCTGGAGGATGTGGTAAAAGCAGGTAGTGTAGCTGGATTTTAAAAGGCTTGGACAAATTCCTGCAGGAACCAGTCCATAAACCATTATTAGGGTAGACTGAGAGAAAACCACTGCACATCTCTGGAGATAAGTAGCGTGGAACTAGCTACCTTTTGAGTATGTCGGGTACTTGTGCCTAGATTGGCCACTGTTGGAAATAGGACACTAGGCTTGATGGACCTTCGGTCTCACCCAATATGGCACTTCTTATGTTATTATGAATACTCAAATCTAAAATCCATACCCCAGGAGGTTGAAGACCTAGAACTTAGAGAAACTGGACCTGTTCTGATCTTATTATAGACCGCTGTTGCCCTATCTTGCCCTAGAGATGTTTCGCTCACTGTTCCCTGTAGGTTGATACTGAAGAACTTCTTTAGGGAATCTGCCATTTCCCTTCTTTCTACACGTGGCTTCCAACTTTCTTTATGATAGTTGAGTTTCTCAGAAAGAGAATCAATATTTACAGGGCAATATTCAACTGTGCCAGTCAGTGGTTTGTTTTTTTAAACACTGGCTGCTGCAATTAAATAAAATCCGGATAGTCGATTCTGGAATACTATCTAGACAGAGGTTGATACTGACTATCCGGCTGTTGTGGTGACTAGTAACAATATTCAGTCTGCTTTCTAGCTAGCAAACAACATAAAGTTAGGTGAACCTCTTAGCTGTCTTGACTTTATGCGCTTAGCTATCCGGATAGTGGGTTGGGTATTGCTGTTATGTGGATATTTATTTATTGAACAAGTTTTCTATACCACCTTATCTTGTACTCAAAATGGTTTATAGTGAACAAATAAAAACCTTACCTAGAACAAGGGAGCTAAACTGGGATGCTAACGGGGTCAACAAACAATATAATTTGATTTACATGGTAAATTCACATCAAAATCGGAATACTATATTATCATAGGATATTTGGGGAGAGGAGCATGAGATATAGGAGTCAGTATGCGGAATCCTGAAGGGGGCTAGGACAGCTAGAAAGGGGGGGGGGATGTGTATATGTTTTACTGAAGTGGGTGTGTGGCCTTGGGTGATATCAAGGGTCGGGTCCATAGTGTTCCAAAAAGAGGAATGGTTTTATGGCTTTCCTCAAGTCCCATAGGTCATTGATAATATGTTTTGCCTCCATCTCAGTTCTGCTTGCAGATCACCTCATCACTAACTGGATAGATACCTTTGAATATCGACCCCCTAGTTCTTTTCTTTGAATTTCATTCCTAATTCTATCTTACCTATTACGTCCTTTAACTGATCTTAAAAATGTTGGGCCCGATATTTAGCAGTGGTCACTAGCCATTCTAAAGCGGCTAGTCATTGCCGCTGAACTTTAGACCCCGATATTCAATGCCGGGGCCTTATCCACCCAATGGAATTGAATTTCCGGGCCAGCCACTGAAGGATAACCTGGCAGTGTTTGAAAATCATCACTGTCCACTTATCCCCAGGTACCCACCCCTCTTTTGACCCTGGAACACCCGTATTAGTGCCGCTGAATATCCAGGCCAGCGCAAGTAAAGCATTTAGCAGGTCTTCTAACTACGTTATTCACCTTAAATATCATCATTTCTGCTGCCTGAATCCTGCTAACCTGTTTATTAGGAATAACCCATGTTCTGAATCCATTGAAAAGGGTTGGTGCTGTCATAACTACATAAAATACAAGCTGCATCTTTCCACTACCATTAGTGCTCTCTGGATGGTACCACAAAATGACCCAAAGCCTTCTTTCGATATTAGGTCCACTTTGAAGAAAAGCTTAATGCCATGCTCTCCTGGACTTGTGAATATAAGACAGATGTCCAGCAATGGAACCAGCCATAACATCTTTTGTCTATTCACCCCAAGGGGCGCTGTACTTGGAATCAAGACCACTCTGCCATTGAGCTGCTCTCGAGTGACTTCCAGGCCCAGTTTTTCCCTATCTGCTCATTCATACAACCCAACATCCCAGAAATGGAATAGGCATGCGCCTAATTTCTTGTCCTGGGGTATCAATGAGCCCCTGCCAATGGTTAAAGTTAAGGACTTACCTCTACGATGCTCTTCAGGTCTCTGACATAGGTCTGCTCAGTCTCCACAATTTCCAGCATGACTCTGTCCAGGTGTGACAGCTTGATTCTAGGGTCTTGGCCCTTGCTGAGGATTGGGGACCAGGTGGGGTCCCTGCTTTCAGCCTGGAAGCGTCTCATGACATAAGAGTGCTCAGCTTCGCTCTGGCCATCCAGCTGTGTAACCGGGGTCAGGTCCAGGCTGATGTCACTGCCATTCTGCTGTGGGTATGGAGAACCATAGTGAGAGGAGGAACCCAGGGCCCCACTGCTACCAAAGGAACTGTGGCTGTCTTGCAGTGAGGCTGACGAAGCAGAGGAGCTCAGGCTGACAGGCCTGTCACTGTCTGAGCACACAGTGTTCACTGAAGTGCAGCTGCCTGAAATGGGCTCGGATGACATGCTTGCGACGATCCCACTCAACGAGGAGGCAGAGGAAGGTCTAAGGCCTGCTGTGGAGATACAGATAATGGTTAAACTTTGCACATCCAATCAACATGGAGACTGCCCCATGGCTACAACCTCCCACATCACACCAGAAGCTGCTCACTGGTCTAGTAAAGTTGTTACCCTCCAGTTTCCAGTCTGCCATCCTGATGTCTGCTACCCTATAACTGCTTTGAGTGATTTGATTTGAAAGGCAGTATATGAAATACCATCATAAATAATTATGGTGACCCTAGATTTAGACATTAACTATGGATTCTGTGGATTCACAGGAATATCCCAAATTTCAACGCAACCCAAGAGTTGTCAATGAAGACAGGCTACTAGACTGGAGTGTACACTGGTGGTTGACCTTTATTACATCCAAGCACAATCAGTCATCACGCTTTCAAACCACATCTAGCCATCCTGTTCCCTGATGCAGACAAATGTCCTGCCTCCAGCCTTTCACATAATACACCCTCAATAACCATCCACTAAATAATGGCTCTTTGGCTGAGTAACAGGAACACATAGGTCCAACCTGGTGGAACACAGTCATCAAGTCAACCTTCAGCCAACTTATGCTTGTATAGGTGAGGGACTGTAGTCTGGTTAACTCTAACACAATTTACAGACATGGTGCAAGATGCACCTGGAATAAGCACTTTCTAAGTTGCAGCACATCCTAGAATTCAGACAACAGAAGGTATCTCATCTGTTAGGAAATCTTTTTGAGTTCAATAGGGAATGTTAAATGACAAGTGTCATGACTGCCAGCTTTGACAGTGCACTACCACGTATCAAGTCCAACCTCTTCATATTACTCCAGGCCAGTAGCTAGTGAGCGATG
Organism: Ichthyophis bannanicus; assembly: GCA_033557465.1. Lineage (NCBI taxonomy): Eukaryota > Metazoa > Chordata > Amphibia > Gymnophiona > Ichthyophiidae > Ichthyophis > Ichthyophis bannanicus. The sequence goes on from CM066031.1 coordinate 274,587,300, forward strand.
AATAGTGTGGTGCCATAGGGCACACCTTTGAGACTGATTTGTCGGAGAAGGTATGTAGTAGTATATCAGTGATTGCCACTACTTGAGTAAAGGTTAACAGAGTAATTTCCTGCAGCTGTAGCAAGGACAGAACCACTCAAAATTATTAGATGTGATAATGAAGAGGGGGGAACCAACAAGGAACTTCAGTTCCCATCACAACTATCCCATCAAACAGAAAACAGGAAAAGACCAGCACAAGAAAATGTGCGAAGGACAGATCCTGTTTGACTAAACTCAGGAATGTCGATTCACCCCTCACAAGAGGTATAGAGGTTCTCCTAGGACAAGCAGGATTCGTCAGCCACACCTGGGTGACGTCCTCCGACGGCGCCATATACGGAAGTGCTCTCTAGAGCTCAGAGTCTTCTGAGCATGAGCCAGAGGCCCAACCCACGAGCCCGCCCCTAGCCAGCCAGTGTGTCCCAAGCTGTGCCTGATGGTTCGGTGGCTAGGAGGCAGGCGAGGCTGACCTCGGCCTGGGGAGGTAGGTGGGATAGTGTGGCTGACTTATCCTGCTGCCCATGGAGAACTCCTGTTACAGGTAAGTAACTCCGTTTTCTCCTAGGACAAGCAGGATTCGTCAGCCACACCTGGTGCCTCCCTAGCTGCGCGGTAGCGCGTTATGAGCTGTGGAGAGGGAGGCCGATTCCAGGTGAGGTAAAAACATTTTTATTTAGCCCTGGCAGGGCTATTCAAGCAACTTTCACGATTTGCCAACATGGCCGAACCTTTGGCCAACATGGCCGTGACAGGGATACCCCTGATTAGTGTTCAGTTAAGTAAGCTTCAACAATTGGCCAACACCCAGGTGTGGCTGACTTATCCGCTGTCCACGGAGAACTCCTGTTACAGGTAAGTAACTCCGTTATATTCGTCTTGCAAACAGAAAGAAGAAAGAGGAAATTGGTAAATCACTGAAGGAACTTTCTGTAAGAGCCTTCCTCGCAATAAAGCAGAAAGCTACAGACCCTACACTAAAAGAAAACAGCAAAAACCATTCAAACACAAGGGTGAAAGAGGTTGGTAGGGCCTCTGCATCCTCAAAAAGGCTTTAGGGATCAATCCATCATAACAGAGACTCTGCTTTTCGATTCTCCTTTTCCTGATGGTTTGTTCATCAGTCTGAACCTCTTTAAAGATATGGAAGCCACACAGGGCCTCCTTCTGGGCCAGTGGTTCAGGGCCATGTTTACTTAAGATCTTTCTGCTGGGAGGATTTCTTTGGAAGAGATGTTTCTTCTGTTGCTATCACCAGTATTCACTGTCCCATGCCCCATCGCCAGCGCACAATGCTTCATGTCCCTATGACCAGCACATCAGATGCGAATGGAACTTGTATTAGGTTTGGTTCAAAGTCTAGCAAGATGAATCATATTACTTTCGATTAAGTCCAGCCAAAAGTGGATCAGAACCAGCTGCCAGTTGCAGAATTCAGACCGAACCGATTCCCAACTCATTTTCTCAGGATTCAAAGTTAATTTAGGCTGGTTATCTCAGTGCCTCTATAATCACCTTGTAGACCTCCAGCGTTCACTTGAGGAGTATGGTGGGGTTCCTTCCCGGGGTCTCTCTGGGCTAGCTGGCCCCGCATTATGGCTCGACTCCGGCTTACACATCTCTCACAGAAGACCTGTGGCTCATCCTGCAGCCTGTGAAAGCCTAGAGACAGGACACACTGCACAAACACACTCACCCCAACACAATACCCAAACACTTTCAAAACATTTACATGCCCCTCCCTTAACACCTTCTCACTGCACAAACACACTCATCCCAACCGCACAAAGAGCCCAGCCATTTTCACTTCCCCCAACACCCTACACAGCACAAACACCTTTTCAACTCGGGTACCTAAGAAACAGGAAATAAGAAATAAGAAACCACAGCAGATGGAGGATGGGGGAACTGCTTCTACGTTCATGCGTGCTAACTTTCAATATACAATAAGGGCCCTGCTTCACTTACTCTTTAGGCAGCGGTAAGTGGATATTATTCTACCTATAATCAGACAATCCCATCAGCTGGATCTCCCACAACTACAGCTATACTCCAGAAATGGCTGCATGCTCAGTGTATTCGAGTGGAAGATGATTTTCTTATAAATGACTATAAATGAGGAGGAAACGGGTGTTGGTGACACAGAGGGGCACAAACCTTGTTTGCCTGCTTTCTTCACACTGCCCCGACGGGCTCCCTCAGGCATGGTGATCTGATCTCAGACTGACACTCTGAAAGGGAAAGAGAGGCTGAAGTTAAGAAACAGATTTCGTTTGTCTTCCCTGCATGCGCTACCCTCCTCTCCCAAAACCATCAGGCAAGTTTAGTCTATGCAGCAAGGTTTAGGTCCTAAGAGGAAGTCCACATATCAGCTGCCATTGCTCCCTCCAGTGTAGCTGAACTGCACCTGTCTGTGTGAGGAGCCTGTAGGAAGCCAGGAATAAAAGGGACACAGACACTCAGGATGCTAAGAAAAGGGGTCACATGTGCTCTCAGACATACTCACTAGCTGCAGAAACGTGGAGTCCCCCCACCCCCGGAACACTAAACTAGAAACCTCAGCAGACCCCAGAGCCTGAAACTGCCCCAGGGGGAGGGGAGTTGAAATACTGACATTCTAGAAATGATAACTTCTTTGCAAAACTCCTGACACGGTGAAACCAGAGACACTCCTCAAAGCCAGTTCTGCTCCAGATGCGTTTACAGGCTGCCAGAGCTTTAATGCCTGGCCCAGAGCATCCTGGCATAGGGAATGCTTCTGGTCTGCACTGAATCACTGAAGCGTAGAAGAAAATGCTGGCCCATGAGCTGGGCTCTACAGTACATGAAGACTTGCTCTGAGCAACGGACCAGTACTCCCGGAAAACAACTTCAGATCTTCTATTCAGGACCTTATTCTGTGTAGGGAGAAAACGTGTGTGTGGGTGGGAGAGAGAGAAGGGGCAGTCTCCGTCCATGGAATGCTTGAGGGTGAGCAATGAAACAGCTGCCAGTCACAGCTGGACTCTCTTTGTAAGAGCCCTGTCAGCAGAACACTAGTTAACTCAACGCAAGGAAGTCATTGAAAGAGAGGGAGGCCAGCTTGAGGATCCTGAGCAAGTCGTGAATGCTACCAACATATACAGCAGCTTTATGTACATGTGCTTCCAATTCTGAAGCTGGAAGCCGAAGGAATACCCTGCGTCACCCCAACCCCTGTAACACTAACACACACACACACACACACACACACACGCACGCACGCACACACACACACACACACACACACGTCCTTGAACAGGGCCCTGCAGTAATTTAAAACCCCCCATAAGAATTGCCATACATGGGTCAGACCAAAGGTCCATCAAGCCCAATATCCTGTTTCCAACAGTGGCCAATTCAGGTCACAAGTACCTGGCAGGTTCCCCAAAAGGTAGACAGATTCCCTGCTACTTATTCCAGGGATAAGCAGTGGAGTCCCCCAGTCCACTTTAATAATGGTTTATGGACTTTTCCTCCAGGAGTTTCTCCAAACCTTTTTTAAATTTAGCTACACTAATAGCTTTTACTACCTCCTCAGATTCAGAAACTGCTAACACCTAATCAGGTGTTAGTTCCCTCCCTACCCACCCCGGCACCCACCCACCCCTAGTAAGCAGTCTTGCTTTATAGGGCACCTCCCCCTTTAGCAAATCACAGTGAATTGGACCAGCACATATTGAATATAATTAAAGAGATTTAACTGCTTTTTCTCTGAAAGGACAGCTGCGAAACCAGCTGGTACTTGGTAGATCTCTCTCTTCTGCTTTAACAGATACCTAAGCTCCACAAACAGAACAATGGCTGGGAAAAATCGTATTGCTAAAGCTGTTGCCCCCGTTACAGCTTCTGCCTCGGTCCAGACAGAGGTCCTAATGACAGTTGAAGAACCGGTTCCATGTGCAGGGTGCCTGCATGCTGAAGCTCTGAGGAAACAAGTGGAGGAACTCAGAGAGGAGGTGGCGAGGCTGAGGAGCATTCAAGACAGTGAGAAGTACATTGATGAGATGCTTCTTGCAGCAACCAGGCTCTCCAGCACAGGAGAAGATGGGTGCCAACAGAATGTCGATGGTTGGACAACAGTCACCAGAGCCTGCAAAATCACCAATCCAACTTCTCCAGCCCTTGAATTGAAGAACCATTATGCAGCCCTGGAAGTGGAGGAGGTGAAAGCATCCCTGGAAAGGGAAGAACCAGAGTTCAAGTACCCCATAGTTGCGGAATCAGTGACCAGAAGGAAACAAAGGGTAGTGGTTGTTGGAGACTCTCTTCTGAGGGGTACTGAGGCGTCCATCTGCCGACCAGACTTGATGTCCAGAGAGGTGTGCTGTCTGCCTGGTGCCAAGATCCAAGATGTTACGGAGAGTTTGCCGAGACTCATCAAGCCCACTGACTATTACCCAATGTTGCTAATCCATGTTGGAACAAATGATACTGCCAGGTATACCTCGGAACGTATCAAAAGTGACTTCATGGCTCTGGGACAGAGGGTGAAGCAGGTAGGTGCACAGGTGGTGTTCTCTTCAATCCTCCCTGTTGAGGGTAAAGGCCAAGGCAGAGAGGCTCGCATCCTGGAGATGAATGCATGGCTGCGTGGATGGTGTCTTCGAGAGCATTTTGGTTTCCTAGACCATGGGATGCTGTTCCAAGGGTTGCAGAGCAGAGATGGCATCCATCTGTCCAAGAAAGGTCAACGCATCTTTGGTAGTAGACTGGCTAATCTACTGAAGAGGGCTTTAAACTAGATTTGTTGGGGATGGGTGAAGAAAGCCCCCAGGTAAGTGAAAGCCCCCAGGTAGGTGATACATTAAATACCTTTATGGAAATGGGTAACAGGGGTAACACATGGAAAGCAGTGTGTATTAATGCCTGTAGCACGGGAAATAAGATCCCTGAAGTTGAAGCTTTGGTGGGAGTGGCTGACTTGGATTTAGTGGCAGTTACAGAAACATGGTTCACAGAAAACCATGACTGGGATGTAACTATACCTGGCTATACTTTATTCAGAAAGGACAGGGTAGGAAGAAGGGGAGGAGGAGTGGCACTATATGTAAAAACTACTATTAAAGCTTTGGAATTACAGAGCTTAAAAGGGAGAGAGGAGGCATTGTGGGTTAAACTAGAAAGAGGGAAAGAGAAATCTATTTGCATTGGTGTGATATACAGACCTCCCTCACAAGTGGAAGAGGTGGACAGAGAGTTAATTGAAGACATACGCAGCATTGCTAGGAAAGGGGAAGTGCTACTGCTAGGAGATTTCAATATGCCAGATGTTGATTGGCACATTCCTGCTGCAGTATCATCTAGATTAAGTAAGGAGATCCTGGATTCTCTACAGGGAGAACTATTCAGGCAATTGGTAACAGACCCCACACGTGAAGGGGCCATACTGGACTTGGTGCTTACCAATGGTGAGAGTGTTTCTGATGTTGTAGTGGGAGATCATTTTGCATCCAGTGATCACCAGATGGTGTGGTTCAGTATTAGGACTAGGGCTGTTAGAATCCATTCCAAGGTGAAGATCTTAGACTTTAGGAAGACTAACTTTGCGAAGATGGGCCAATACCTCAGGGAGTCGTTAGTGGGATGGGAACAGCTGGGGGATGTAGAAAAACAGTGGGCAAAACTGAAAGGGGGTATTTTAAAGGCAACCAACCTTTTTGTTAAAATGGTAAATAAAGGCAAAAGGAACAGGAGACCGCTATGGTTTTCGAAGGAAGTAGCTGAAAAAGTGAAGAAAAAGAGGGAGGCCTTCATGAAATACAAGAGATCACAGAGAGAGGAAGACAGGCATCTGTATTTGGAAAAACTTAGAGAAGCTAGCAAAGTAGTCAAGAAGGCAAAGATTCAAAAGGAGGAGGAAATAGCCAATGCAATAAAATGGGGGGATAAGACATTTTTCAGATATATTAGTGAGAAGAGAAAGGGCAAAAGTGGTATTGTCAGACTCAAGGGTGCAGGGGGGAATATGTAGAAGCCGATAAGGATAAAGCGGAATTGCTTAACAAATATTTTTGTTCTGTGTTCACAGATGAAGAACCAGGAGCAGGACCTCAGAAAACACCCACAAATAAGAACAGAAGCGAGGGACATCTTGAACAATTTTCAGAAGACTGTGTTCGTGAGAAACTAGCTCAACTTAAAGTAGACAAAGCGATGGGACCGGATGGGATACACCCTAGAATACTGAGGGAACTTGGGGACGTTCTAGCAACTCCACTGACTGACCTTTTCAATGCCTCGTTGGAGTCGGGAGTGGTGCCAAAGGACTGGAGAGAGGCTCATGTGGTGCCTTTACACAAAAGCGGAAGTAAGGATGTGGTTGAAAACTACAGGCCGGTTAGTTTAACTTCAGTGGTGAGTAAATTATTGGAAACGCTGCTGAAAGAGAAAATAGTGAGGTTTCTGGAGTCCGGCGGATTACAGGATCCGAGGCAGCATGGATTCACCAGAGGCAGGTCTTGTCAGACAAATCTGATCGATTTCTTTGACTGGGTGACCAGGGAGTTGGACCGAGGGAGAGCTCTAGATGTGGTGTATTTAGATTTCAGTAAAGCCTTTGACACTGTTCCTCACAGGCGACTTATAAACAAACTGAGCACCCTAGGGATGGACCCTAAAGTTACTGCTTGGGTTAGAAATTGGTTGGGTGGGAGGCGACAAAGAGTACAAGTAAATGGAGCTCACTCTGAGGAGAAGGATGTTACCAGTGGTGTGCCCCAGGGATCTGTTCTTGGTCCGATTCTTTTTAACATCTTTGTTAGTGATATAGCGGAAGGGCTGTCGGGTAAGGTTTGCCTCTTTGCGGATGATACCAAAATCTATAATAGAGTAGACACCCAGGAAGGTGTAGATAACATGAGGAGGGATCTAGCTAAGCTTGAAGAATGGTCTAGAATTTGGCAGCTGGGATTTAATGTTAAAAAATGTAAGGTCATGCATTTGGGCTGCAGCAATCCAAGGGAGCAATACAGTATAGGAGGTGAAGTACTTTTGTCCACTAAAGAAGAGCGGGACCTAAGCGTGGTTGTGTCTGATGATCTTAAAGTAGCTAAACAGGTAGAAAAGGCGACGGCAAAAGCTAGAAGGATGCTTGGGTGCATACGGAGAGGAATGGCTAGCAGAAAAAAGGAGGTGATAATACCTCTGTATAAGTCTTTGGTGCGAGCTCATTTGGAGTATGGTGTGCAATTCTGGAGACCGCACCTTCAAAAGGATGTGAACAGGATGGAGTCGGTGCAGAGGGTTGCTACTAAAATGATTAATGGGCTTCATTATAAAGCATATGAGGACAGACTTAAGGATCTTAATATGTACACCTTAGAGGAAAGGCGGGATAGAGGTGATATGATTGAGATGTTTAAATACCTCCATGGCATAAATGTTCAGGGAGAGAGCCTCTTTCAATTGAAAGCAAGTTCTGCTACGAGGGGACATGGGATGAGGGTGAAGGGAGATAGATTCAGGAGTGATATGCGGAAATATTTCTTTACGGAAAGAGTATTGGATCCATGGAATAGTCTCCCAGTGGAGGTGGTAGAGATGAGGACAGTAACTGAATTCAAAAAAGCATGGGACCAACTCAGAGGATCTCTAAAGGTAGAAAGTGGACTGTTGTAGTTGTTGTTATGGAAGGACAGACTAGATGGGCCTTGTGGTCTTTTTCTGTCATCATGTTTCTATGTTTCTATGTATCCTCTGACATGGAATTACAGAGCTTTATTATATGTAGAGTGAAAACATGTTTTCTCCAATTAGTCTTAAATGTCCTAATTGTAGCCTCATTGCATGTTTTCTAGTCTTTATACTTTTTGAAGGAGCAAACAACTGATTCACATTTATTTGTTCTACTCTGCTCATCATTTTATTTTTATTTCTCCTCAGCCATCTCTTTTCCAAGCTGGAGCCCTATCCTTTTAAACCTTTATTTATTTAACAGGTTTTATATGCTGCTTTATCATTTCAATCAAAGTGGCTTACATTGTAACTTAAACAGGGAGATTGATAACTTGGATTTTTCTGAGGCAATGGAGGGTTAAGTTACTTGCCCAAGGACAGCTAGTGGGAATAGAACCCTGGTCTCTGGGTTCCCAAGCTAGTGCTCTAACCATTAGGCTACTCCTCCACTCCTTTAGGTCTCTCTTGTTTACTTCAACAGGTATGAAAGCTTCACTAACTGAATGATGGCTGGGAAAATTCCTATTGCCAAAGTTGTTGCCCCCGTTAAAGCATCTGCCTCTGTTCAGCCAAAGAGTCCGATGCCTGCAAGTTGAAGCCCTCATGAAACAAGGGGAGCTCAGAGAAGAGGTGGCAAGGCTGAGAAGCATTCAAGACAGCAAGAAGTACATTAATGAGATGCTTCTTGAAACATCCAAGCTGTCCGACAGAGGTGAAGATGGAAGGCTACAGAATGAAGAGAGTTGGACATGAGTCACCAGAGCCTGCAGAATCAACAATACTACTCCTCTGGCCCTTGAATTGAAGAACCAGTATGCAGTCTTGGGAGGAGGTGAAAACATCCCAGGAGAGGGAAGAACCAGAGCTCAAGCACCCCAAAGTTGTGGCATCAGTGACCCCAAGGAAGCAAAGGGTAGTGATGGTTGGTGGCTCTCTTCTGAGGGGTACTGAGGCATTAATCTGCCGACCAGACTTGATGTCCAGAGAGGTGTGCTGTTTGCGAAATGCCAAAATCTTAGATGATACAGAGAGTTTGCCGAGACTCATCAAGCCTATTTATTTATTTATCAATTCTTATATACCGCGCTATTCAAAGTCAGTGCAGTTTACATAAAACATAACATTTGCATTACATCAGAACAGTGATATAAATGCTTACATTGTAACAGGGAAATCAACTTGGATTGAACGGGGAAGAGGAGGCTAATAAGCTATTAACAGAGTTAAGTAGCAGAGTTAAAAAATTGAACGTGAATATGAACTATTTACATATTTACAGGTTGGAAATAAATAGTGTAGGAAAGTGGAGACAGTGAGATGTACCCAACGTGGTAGTTGGGTATATTCTTGGTTATGAGGCAGGTTGTGAGAGTAATGGAATGGATTAAGGAATGTTAGTGTGGAGGGGGGTTAATGAGGTGAGAGAAATGAAGGAGGAATAAATGATGCTTTAAAGCTTTTCTGAATTGGGGGAGGTCCCTAATTGCTCGGAGATGTGGGGGGAGGCTGTTCCAGATTCTCGGGGCGTAGAATGCAAAGGCTCTGTTTCTGGTTAGTTGATTACACTTTATGGATTCGCGGGGGATAGTAAGGGAGTTGGCGGTTGCTGATCTTCTCAGTCTGGTGTTAGGACTGATTGTAAGGAGTGCTGAGATGGATGACGGAGACAATTGGTTAATGGCCTTGAAGGTTATCAGTAGAGCTTTATAAGTGAGTCTACTGTGCAGCGGTAACCAATGGAGTTCCATCAATATGGGCGTAATGTGATCATTTCTGGCTGTGCCGCTTAGGATGCGTGCTGCTGCATTCATGGCCATTTGGAGCGGGTTAAGGGTGCTCTTAGGAAGACCATGAAGGGTTATGTTCGCGTAATCAAAATGAGGGATTACCAGTGCTTGGAAGATGGTTCTGAAGTCTTGTGGTGCTAATAGGGGTTTAAGGTGCCTTAAGGTTGAAATTTTATTATAGATGGATTTGGTCATGTTCTTTATATGCTCTTTAAAGTTAAATTGGTTGTCAAGTGTGACTCCCAAATACCGTATGGCAGATCTGCATGGGAGTTCAGCATCGCGTACTTTCAAGGTGGCGGGGGGGGGGGAGAAGTTCTTGTTCCTGGAGATGAATAAGACCTCCTTGAAGTTTATCCTCAAATTCTGGGATAAGAGCCAGTCAGTAATTGCGTTGAAGCAGTCAACTAGTTTGGAGATGTCAGGATGCATAATTTTAACCGGGGTGAACAGTAGGACATCATCTGCGTAGATTAGGCTGAGGATGCCAAATGAACGAATAATGCTGCAAATCGGCTGCATGTAGATGTTAAAAAGTAGGGCAGATAGGGAGGAACCTTGAGGGACTCCCTGCCGTTGCTGGAAAGGCTCCGATGTTAATGGTCCTACTCGGACGTATTGCAGACGATTAGATAGATAAGATTTGCACCATTCCCATGCAAGTCCTCGAATTCCTTTTTCTTGAAGTCTGGAAAGGAGTAAATCATGGTTGACAGAGTCGAAAGCCGCGGCTATATCGAGGAAAATTAGAATAAACCCATCTTCGATGTTGTCTATGCCTCTGGATAACGTGTTAGAGAGTATGGTAAGTTATGATTCCACGCCATGTGCTTCCCGGAATCCGTGTTGATAAGGGTTGAGAGGGGCTGTTGTATCAACATGTTGTTGCATCTGTATTTGAACAACTTTCTCTATGAGTTTAGACAGTAGAGGTATGCTTGAGATCGGGCGATATGATTCCGTTTTGGAAGGATCCAGACAATTGTTTTTGAGGAGAGGACGGATGGAGGTTTGTTTAAGCGAAGTGGGGAAAACTCCAGATGCAAAAGATAGCTTCATGATGTGAGCTATGGTAGGACTGAGTTCTTTGCGCAGTGTCCTGATCCAGTAAGCCGGACATGGGTCATTAGGTGCTGTAGTGGTGTTGATCGAAGAGATAAGGTCAGAAATGTATCTCTCTGCTGGGGGGATGAATTCTACAAGAGATGACTGTGTGATAGGTAATAGGTTAGGCATGGGCCTATTGACTATTATCCGATGTTGCTCATCCATGTCGACACAAATGATACTGTTAGGTATCCCTCTGAGCATATCAAAAGTGACTTCATGGCTCTGGGATAGAGGGTGAAGCAGATAGGGGTGCAGGTGGTGTTCTCTTTAACCTCCCTGTTGAGGATAAAGGCCGAGGCAGAGAAGCTCGCATCCTGGAGATGAATGCATGGCTGCTTGGATGGCATCATTGAGAGCATTTTGGTTTCCTGGACCCTGGGGTGATGTTCCAAGGGTTTCAGAGCAGAGATGGTGTCCAAAAAGGGCCTTTATCTTTATTTCATTGCTTCATATACTGCCCAAGCAAAGCATCAGGGCAGTGTAGAAATCAAATATAGGCTGTGAGCAGAAGGAGGAAAGGAACATCTAAGTGTCTTCCGCAGCAGACTAGCTAATCTACTAAAGAAGGCTTTAAACTAGATTCAGTGGGGATGGGTGAAGAGAGCCCCCCAGGTTAGTGAAAGCCCCGAGGTAAATTAAACATTAAATACCTCTGTAGAAATGGGTAAAGGGGACAACATTTGAAAAGTGGTATATATAAATGCCCATAGTAAAGGAAACAAGATCCCAGATGTTGAGGCTTTAATGGAAGAGGCTAACTTGGATTTAGTGGTGGTTACAGAGACATGGTTCACAGAAAGCCATGACTGGGATGTAATTATACTGGGCTATACTTTATTCAGAAAGGATGGGGTAGAAAGAAGAGGAGGTGGAGTGGCATTATATGTAAAAAATAATATGAATACTATAGTATTGCAGGGCTTAAAAGGAAGAGAGGAGACACTGTGGGTTAAACTAGAAAGAGGGAAAGAGAAATCCATTTACATTGGAGTTATATAACAATCCCCCTCACAGGGCATAGAAGTGGATGAAGATTTAATAGAAGACATACACAGCATTGTCATGAAAGGACAATGATAGGTGATTTCAATATGCCGGATATGGATTGGCACATCCCTGCTGCGGTATCATCTAGAAGTGAGGAGATCCTGGATTCTCTACACGGAGACCTATTCAAGCAACTGGTAACAGAACCCACATATGATGGGGCTATACTGGACTTAGTGCTTACCAATGGGGAAAGTGTTTCTGATGTTACAGTGGGAGATCATCTCGCATCTAGTGAACACCAGATGGTGTGGTTCAGTATTAGGACTAGGGCTGATAAAATCCATTCAAAAGTGAGGGTCTTAGACTTCAGGAAACTAACTTTGCCAAGATGGGACAATACCTCAAAGAGTCGTTAATGGGATGGGATCAGCTGGGGAAGTAGAAAAACAGAGGGCAAAACTGAAAGGGGATATTTTAAGGGCAACAAACTTTTTTTTTTTTTAGAAAGGTAAATAAATGCAAAAGGAAGGAGGCCATTATGGTTCTCAAAAGAAGTAGCTGAAAAGCTGAAGAAAAAGAGGGAGGCCTTCATGAAATACAAGGAGATCACAGAGAGAGGAAGACAGGCATGTATATTTGGAGAAGCTCAGAGAAGCTTGCAAAGTACTCAGGCAAACAAAGATATAAAAAGAGGAAGAAGTAGCCAATGCAATAAAATGGGGGGATAAGACATTTTTCAGATACGTTACTGAGAGAAGGAAGGGCTAAAGAGGTATTGTCAGACTCAAGAGAGCAGGGAGGGATATGTAGAAAATGATGAGGAAAAGTGGAATTGCTTAACAAATATCTCTGTTCTGTGTTCATAGATGAAAGGCCAGGAGCAGGACCTCAGAAAATACCCAAAAACTAGAACAGAAGCGAGAGGGATCTCGAACGATTTTCAGAAGACCGTGTTCGTGAGGAACTAGCTAAACTAAAAGTAGATAAAGCCATGGGTCCGGATGGGATATATCCAAGAATACTGAGGGAACATGGGGATGTTCTAGCGGCTCCACTGACTGACCTTTTCAATACCTCTTTGGAGTCAGAAGTGGTGTCAGAGGACTAGAGAAAGACACATGAGATCCCTTTACACAAAAGCGGACATAAGAATGACATTGAGAACTACAGGCTGGTTAGTCTAACCTCTGTGGTTAGTAAATTATTGGAAAGGCTACTAAAAGAGAGAATATTGAGGTTTCTGGAGTCCCATGGATTGCAGCATCTGAGGCAGCATGGATTCACCAGCGGCAGGTCTTGTCAGATAAACATGATTGATTTCCTTGCCTGGGTGACCAAGGAGTTGGACCGAGGGAGAGCCCTAGATGTGGTGTATTTAGATTTCAGTAAAACCTTTGACACCATTCCACACAGGCGACTTATAAAGAAACTGAGCACCCTAGGATCCCAAAGTTAATGATTGGGTTAGAAATTGGTTGAGTGGGAGGTGACAAAGGGTACAGGTAAATGGAGCTCACTCTGAGAAGAAGGTGGTTACCAGTGGTGTGCCCCAGGGATCTGTCCTTGGTCTGATTCTTTCTAACATCTTTGTTAGTGATATTGCAGAAGGGTTGTCAGGTAAGGTTTGCTTGTTTACGGATGATACTAAAATCTACAATAGAGTAGTCACCCAGGAAGGGGTAGATAACATGAGCTTGAAGCCTGAAAAATGGTCTAGAATTTGGCAGCAAAATTTAATGCAAAAAAATGCAGGGTCATGCATTTGGGTTGAAAAAATTCAAAGGAGCGGTACAGTATAAGAGGTGAGGTATCTCTGTCCACAAAAGAAGAGCAGGACTTGGGCATAATTGTGTCTGACAATTTTAAAATATCTAAACAGGTAGAAAAGGCGACTGCGAAAGCCAGAAGGATGCTTGGGTGTATAGGGAGAAGAATGGCCAGCAGAAAAAAGGAGGTGATAATGCCTCTGTATAAGTCTCTAGTGTGACCTCATTTGGAGTATTGTGTGTGTTTTTCGAGACTGCACCTTTGAAAGGATATAAGCAGCTTGGAGTCAGTGCAGAAGGTGGCTACTAAAATGGTTAGGGGCCTTCGTTATGTAGCATATGAGGACAGACTTAATATGTATACTTTAGAGGAAAGGTGGGATGGGGCGATATTTATTTATTTATTTTAACATTTGCTTATATACCGCTACCTTCCAAAGATCAGGTGCGGTTTACAATGAACAAGTTAAGAAACAGTGAAACAGTGCTGTTTTTTACATGAAACTTCTGTGAACTATTTACAATAGTCTGTTAATTACATATTAACATTTGGTAATATTAAGTAACATTATAAAACTATATACAAAGGTATGAATCATATAGGCAACTATATACAATGGTATGGGTCATGTAGGCAACTCCCTTAACTTAAGTTGGAGTAGCGACTAAACGAGGTAGTTGATATGATAGAAACATTTAAATACTTCCGTGGCATAAATGTACAGGAGGGTCTCTTTCAGACTGCTACAAGGGGACATAGGATGAGAGTGAAAGGGGATAGACTCAGGAGTAATATGCAGAAATATTTCTTTATGGAAAGAGTGGTAGATGCGTGGAATAGTCTCCCAGTGGGGGTAGTAGAGACTAGAACAGTATCTGAATTCAAAAAAGCATGGGACAAACACAGAGGATCTCTAAAGGTAAAAAGAGAACTATTGTAGTTGATATGGAAGGGCAGACTAGATAGGTCATGTGATCTTTTTCTGCTGTCATGTTTCTATGTTACTTACCTGTAATGGAGGTTCTCTCTCTGTGGATGACAGGATAAGTCAGCCACATCTGGTGACATCATCTAATGGCGCCAAGGATGGAAATGTTCTCCAGAGCTCAAAAAGATAGATTTTTCTGGGCATGTGCCAAGCGACTCTCCCCCTGGCCCGTCCCTACCCAGCCCCGAGTGTCCCTAGTTGTGGTCTTGCCACTAGGTAGGTGGACGCCTGAGCCGTGAGGCTGATCTCATCTAGGGAAGGTGGGCAGGTACTTGTGGTTGACTTATCCTGCTGTCCACAGAGAACCCCCATTACAGGTAAGTAACTTTGCTTTCTCCTTGGACAAGCAGGATGTGTCAGCTACACCTGGTGCCTCCCTAGCTGCACTGCTGGCACCTGCTGCATGCGGTAGATGAGGGAAGAGGAAGGACCATGGATGTATGCCATGACAACAGTGCACCGTGTGCCAGGGAAATGTGGTTTATGAGCGTAACTTACAACAACATAACTTATAACGTAGCTTATAATGTGACTACAGAAAACAAGAGTAAGAACTCAGTAATTGTGCAAACAAATTCAGTGACACAGGCACCTAAGAATGCAGTAATGGTGCAACCAGACTGTGTGTCACAGGTAGTTTAATTGGTCAACAAGCAACGCCGATGGGCTCAGTCACTGTATGAGTGAAGTGCCCCAGGCAGTCACCGCTTGGCTGAGTCCAGAACAGTCCAACCGAAGGAGCTGACTGCCTGCGCTTGCAGGTCTAGGCAGTAGTGTTTCTGGAACGTGTGTATGGTGGTGGTTCTGCAGATGTTGGCTACTGGCATGGAGTGTAGGTTGGTGATGGTGGTGGCCACTGACGTAGTCCAGGGTGTGCAGTCCCTGTTCCTCCGATGAGACTCTGAGTGGAAGGTAGGGAGCTTTATTGTCTGGTTGATGTGGAATGCCAAGACTACCTTCAGGATGAACCTTGGGTGGATGTGCATGGTTGTCTAGTCATGGTGCAGCTGTGTGTATGGTGGGCCCACCACGAATGACTTCCAGGAGACATACTTGAGAAGTGCCAACTGCAGTGGTTCGAAAGGCCCTTTTGTCAGCTAGTGGAGGATGATGTTGAGGCCCCAGGATGGCTCTTGATCCTGTGTGACAAGGACTGGGCTGAGGGGGAGGCATACTGGTGGCTCCAGGGCAAGATGGTAGAGGTAGGGGAAACACATCTATCTTGGCTAGTGTGGCATGATGAAGATGTTTGGGCTCTGTCCCATACTATCTGCTGCAGAGTCTTTGAGTGGGGGGGGGGGGGGAGGCATATACTAGTGATCACCCCCCATGACATGTCAAAGGCCTTTGTAGCTAGGCTCTTGTATGAGGGCATTTCAAGCCAAAGCAGTGGCATTTTGTATTCTCCTCAGTGGTGAAGAGGTCCACCTGCAGTCAGCCCCAGTGTTGGAAAAGGGACTCTGCTAACTGGGTATCCAGGATCCACTCATGTGGGTCCAACAGGTGGCTCAGCCTGTCCACTAGGTCGTTCAGAGCATCTGGGAGGTAGGAGGCCTGCAGAAGGCAGTGCTTGGAGAGGGCAAAGGACAAGAGTTTGAGGGCTTCCCTTCAGAATGGACGGGAGCCTGTCCCCCTTTATTTGTTGATGTAGAACATGGCCATTTGATTGTCCGTCTGAATGACTACAGTCTTGTTTGCAATGAGCCACTGAAAAGCTTGTAACACAAAGCATATTGCACGGAGCTCCAGCAGGTTAATGTGCTGTGAACTTTCCTTCAGGCTCCAGGGGTCTTGTGTGCATAGCTGGCCCATGTGCACCCCCCAGCCCATTGGTGAGGCATTGGTTGTGATGATGACAATGTGGGGGCTGCTGGAGGTCCTGCCACCCTCGAGGTTCTCCAGACGGGTTCACCAGAGGAGGGACTGCTGGACACCCTTGTCCAGTGGGATGCGCATAGATAACAGCTGGGAGCGTTGATTCCAATGGGAGTGGAGGTGCCGTTGAAGGTGGTGCATGTGCAGCATCATGAGGGGTAACACTTGCTCAGTTGCTGCCATGTACCCCAGGAGGTGAAGGAAAGTCTAGGCCAAGGAGGTGATCATGCTCATTCAATGGGCAGGGAGGAATGCCCTGGAAGTTATGGCATCTACATACACCCTGATGAACCCCAGGCGCTGGGTGGGGCGGAGGTGAAACTTCTGATGATTGCTTATGAATCCCAGAGAGCTCAGTAGAACAACGGTCTGTCGGAATGCCGCCTGGGTCTCTTGCTTTGAGGGGGCCAATATTAGCCAGTCATTGAGCTATAAGAAGACCCAGATGGCCTGCTTGTGGAGGGGGGCCGCTGCCACCGCGACACACTTGGTGAATACCTATGGGACCAGGGATAGGCCGAAGGGAAGCACCCTGCACTGGTAGTGGTAGCCTAACAGCAATAAACACCCTGGCAATCCCCAAAACAGTGGTAAACAGCAATAAACACCCTGGCAATCCCCAAAACAGTGACCCGATGCACTCAGGGAGCGGTGAACAGGGCTTTTATGCTCTGTGCACCTAGATGCTGGAATGTCCTGCCACCCAATATCCGGGCAATCCCTGACATAACACAATTTAGGAAGGCTTTGAAGCACCACCTCTTCCTCAAGTGCTACCCAGAGGAATGGCGCCCCAACCCGCCTCACACACAATAACGCGCTTTAATTAAACCGTGACACGCACTGATATAGTACCATAAATATGTAAATAGCTACTCTGGTGACTGATATTGTACCGTAAATATGTAAATAGTTACCCTGGTTATCCAAGTTGAATCACCTGTTATTTGTAAATATGGTTGTAGATCTCTGCCCGTATAAACGCATTTGTTGCATGTATACCGCACTGATATCGAATAGCGCAGTATAGAAAAGACTTTAAATAAATAAATAAAAACACCTGGAAGCATAGGTATCATCTGTGTGACCGGTGGATGGGGACGTGTGTATATACGTCCTGTAAGTCCAGGGCCACCACCCAGTCCCTTGTCTGGATAAGCAGTAGAATGGATCCTGAGGAGTACATCCAAAACTTTTCTTTGACGATAATTTTGTTCAGCTTCCTGAGGTCGAGGATGAGGCGGACCCCACCTGATTTCTTCAGTATAAGAACAAATCTGGAGTAGAACCCGTTGTTGAGCTCGCCAACTGGGACAGGCTCTATCACCCATGAGACTGGGAGGGACAGGACCTCCAATGTCATGGCCTCCAGGAAGTGTGGGAGGGAGTCTCAGAGATGGGAGGGTGGCACTGGAAAGGTGGTGATAGGAAACGGATACTGTACCCCTCCATTACAATTCAGAGGACCTATGTGTCCATTGTGATCCTGGTCCAGGCGTCAAAGAAGGCCGAAAGACATCCCCCCACTGGGGTCCTGGCCAGGGGCAGGTCATCAAAAGGAGGGAGTGCTTTTTCACGACGAGGGCACTGTTGGCCTCTGTTGCTTTCTCTCCCTCTGGTGGTGCTTCTGTTGGTAGGGTGTCTGGTATGACTGTTGCTTGTACCGTGGGGTTTGCCACTTGTGGTAGGAGGGGTTCTTTGGTGGAGGAGTATGATTTGCAGTGGTAGTTTCCTTTCTTGTTTCTTGTGCCATGATTGACGCCCTCTTCTGCGAGGGTCTGTAGATGGTTCAGTGCTCCTTTATGTCGTTGATGGTGTTCTTCACTCTTTCACCGAATAGAGAGTCCCCTGTGCAGGGGGCATCTGCTATGTGGTCGTGTGTATTCTCCCATAGGCCAGAAGCCCAGAGCCAGGCTAGGCATCATGTGGAGATGGCCATCCTCACGGATTTGGCGGCAGTGTCGAAGGCATCAGAGGCGGCCCTCACTAGGTACTTAGTGCATTCTGTGAGATCAGTGTTACTCGTTGATGCTGCTGCCTGTGCTTCCTGGGAAAGTGAGAGTATCATTTTCTTGAGATTATCTAGGAGCAAGTCCTGGAACTGATGTGTCATGATGCGAGCGCTTAACATCGCCCCTTGGAACACCTTCTTGCTTGCTTCATTCAGAGGTTTGTGGTCCTGGCCAGGCAGCGCATTGGCATGGTTGCCTGATGATCTGGCTCAATTCAGGGCCAATACAATGATGATGGATTGGTGGGTCAGCTGTGTCTTGGTGAATCCAGGAGCAGGGTGAGCCAGAGCTGGATCAAGTTGTTCAGTAGTCATTGGTGGACTGGTGACATGGGTAGTGCCTCAGGGGTATTCAGGTACCTGAGGACCCCTGTGGTATTATCCTTTGGGTCCACAGTGTTTGCTGGGGTGAGGGCCAGTAGAGTCACGATCTTGCATAGAAACTTTGAGTAGATGAGATCCTCTGGCGGCAATGGTGGTTGGGCTTGTGTCGTAGCGACTTCGGCGCCTGCCAGGGATGCAGCATCAATTACAGGTGAGGTGAGAGTGTCCGTTGGACTGGAGGCACAAAGAGTGGCTGCCTCCTCTTCCCTGCTGTCCGTGGCTAGGGATTCTGGTGAGGCAGGTGTGGATGGCAAGCTGGACTGGCCCAATGCCATCCTGAGCTGTGGATCTGATGTTGCTGCAGGTGCCTCTGGTTTCCGCGCTTACTCCGGCCTCAACTGCTGCTGTATGAGCTGGGTGAGAGCCCAAGGAGAGTGGCCAAGTCTACACTCTGCCCCCCCCCCCTTTGCTGGAACATGTTTACCAGTTGTGGCCTGGTGATCTGGAGGGAGAGACACAATTCCGAGTGGTCCCTGTGCTGCCTCTTACGGTCTTGGCGATCAGAGGAGTGGCAGGGGCTGAGGCTGTTGCTGGTGCCCCGGGCAGGCTGCTTTTGGTGTTTGCAGTAGTTGCCCCTGTCTCTGCTCCTGTGGTGTAACCTTGATCTTGCCTTCTGCGCTGATGGAGAGGTCTCCAGTGATCTCCTATGCCAGCAAGGAGTCCTCACATCGCTCCAGGCTTCCCCTATCGCCATGGTGCCAGCCAAAGGTATCACAGAGGGGCGGAGCTAGACATGCTGACATCACTTCCCTCATCATGGCAGCAAGCAGGGAGGTCTGGGCCCTGCGAATCTGTGGCAGCCGAAGAGGAGGTTCTTTGAGTGTCCAGAGGGGCAAGGCCTGTGCCGCTGAGAGGAGGATTGACCCCTGGAGCCCCACTGCTGGGGATGGAGGCCCTTGGAGGCACATCTTGAGCAGCTGCTGCTGCAGTAGAGGTGTCCTGTGGTCCCATGTGGCTGGTTGCATGCTCCTGGCTGGTTGTTGAGGTGAGTGGGATCTGCTTTAGAAAGTCCTGTAGGGCATGCCAATGTGATTTTCGAGCCCAGGGGGACATGTGTGCACAATGGGTGCAGTCCTCAACCTCATGGCTGGCTCCCAGGCACCACAGGCATTGTTCATGGTCATCGCTGTTATTCATCTTGTTGTTGCAGCAGGGACATTTTTTAAAACCCAGCCTGCCCATTTTACCTTGCTTGAAGCTCTTTTGCTGGAAGGTCTCTTCTGCACTTTTCTGGATTCTTTCCTTTGGATTCTTTCTACTTTTTGTGTTAGGAGAGCTGTGTAAGGTCCGTCTTGCTGGCAAGGTGGAAGAGAGAATTCTGGGCTAGGCAGGGGCGGGCCACGGGGTAGGGCCACTTGGCACATGCCCAGAAAGATCTACCTTTCTGGGTTCTGGAGAGCACCTCCATCCTTGGCGCTGTCGGATGATGTCACCAGGGGTGGCTGACGCATCCTACTTGTCCAAGGAAAAAGTGAAATTGCTTAACAAATATTTCTGTTCTGTGTTCAGAGATGAAGGGCCAGGAGCAGGACCTCAGAAAACACCAACAAATAGGAACAGAAGTGACAGGGATCTTGAACAATTTTCAGAAGACTGTGTTTATGAGGAACTAGCTAAACTAAAAGTAGATAAAGCGATGGGACCAGATGGGATACATCCAAAAATATTCAAGGAAGTTGGGGACGTTCTAGTGGCTCCACTGACTGAACTTTCAATGCTTCTTTAGGGTCAGGTGTGGTCCCAGAGGATTGGAGAAAGGCACATGTTGTTCCTTTATGCAAAAGCATAAGTAAGGGTGAGGTTAAGAATTACAGACCAGTTAATCTAACCTCTGTGGTGAGTAAATTATTGGAAACACTGCTAAAACAGAGAATAGTGAGGTTTCTGGAATCCAATGGATTGCAGGATCTGAGGCAGCATGGGTTTACCAGAAGCAGGTCTTGTCAGACATATCTGATTGATTTCTTTGACTGGGTGACCAGGGAGTTCGAACGAGGAAGAGACCTAGATGTGGTGTACTTAGATTTCTCTAAAACGTTTGACACTGTTCCAAACAGGTGACTTATAAACAAACTGAGCACCCTAGGGATGGACCATAAAGTGACTGACTGGGTTAGAAATTGGTTGAGTGGGAGGCGACAAAGTATACAGGTAAATGGAACTCATTCTGAGGAGAAGAAGTTATCAGTGGTGTGCTGTGGAGATATGTTCTTGGTCCAATTTTTTTTAACATCTTTGTTAGTGATATTGAGGAAGAGCTGTCAGGTAAGGTTTGCCTCTTTGCGGATGATATCAAAATCTGCAATAGAGTAGACACCCGGGGAGGAGGAGATAACGTGAGGAGAGATATAGCTAAGCTTGAAGAATGGTCAAGAATTTGGCAGCTGAGATTTAATGCTAAAAAATGCAGGGTCATGCATTTGGGCTGCAAAAATCCAAAGGAGCAGTACAGTATAAGAGGTGAGGTGCCTCTGTCCACAAAAGAAGAGCAGGACTTGGGCATAATTGTGTCTGACAATCTTAAAATATCTAAACAGGTAGAAAAGGTGTCTGCGAAAGCCAGAAGGATGCTTAGGTGTATAGGGAGAAGAATGACCAGCAGAAAAAAGGAGGTGATAGCGCCTCTGTTAAGGTCTCTGGTACAACCTCATTTGGAGCATTGTGTGCAATTCTGGAGACTGCACCTTCTAAAGGATATAAACAGGATGGAGTCGGTGCAGAGGGTGACTACTAAAATGGTTAGTGGTCTTCATTATAAAGCATATGAGGACAAACTTAAAGATCTTAATATGTGGGGGGCGGAGCCTGATGTCCAGCGGGTAGGACGCTTTGCGTTGAAGCTCCCGAGAGGCCTACTTAAAATCCTGACTTAATACCTATACAAATTTACTATTTCGCTCCGAGCTGACCGGGGCACCTCGGGGGGGATGGCGGCCCATAAACCAGCGCGCTTGGACTTCGGGTCTCCTTCTTCTTCTCACGGAAAACGCTCTAAAACAGAGGTGTCCTCCCACAGAAGATGGTCCATTTCGTGAAAACCCCGAAATGCACCTGGAGATTTTGGAGGAAATACGCGGCGTGAAGGAATTGGTGCAGTCCAATGGAGAAGCGCTTCGAGCCATGCGAGAAGACTTTGGAGTGCTCCAGGACCGACTTGAAAGTCTTTCATTACGGCAGGACAACATGGCGGGGGTCCTCGACTCGCACGAGGTGCGCTTGGGCAAACTGGACAAGGCTGAGCGCCAGATACAGAATCTTCAAAAGGAGTTAGAAGATAGCAATAATCGAGCCCGTCGCAACAATGTGAGGCTCCTCGGAATGCCGGAGGGGGGTGGAAGCAGGAGATATAAGAGAATTCTTGCTCAAAACTCTTCCCTCCTTGCTGAAGATCACTTTTCACAGAGAACTGGAAATCGATCGCGCACACCGTGTTCCTGCCCACATGGCGCTCAACCGCACGACCCCCCGGCCTATTATCTTTAGCTTGCTACGATATCAACAAGTGGAACAAATTTTACATGCTGCCCGAGCGAATCATCATTTGGAATTTGAAGGTCGTAAGGTCTCCTTCTTTCCTGATTTGGCAAAGCCTACCGTTGACCGTCGGAAGAAACTCCTTGCTTTTTCGCGCCCTCGACTTCAACAGCTACAGGCTCGCTTTGGCCTGTTGTATCCAGCGAAGCTCCGAGTGACTCTCCACAACCAAACCAGGACGTTCGAAGATCCTGATCTACTATCAACATTTTTAGACTCCAAAGAAGCAGAGCAGATGCGCTAATCCCAAATCTTGGACTCTTATCTGCCGGCTCTATCCGCCATTTTGAAGGGCCCGATGCGGCGGTCATAGCCAAGCACAGAAATCGCCTGGACTTTCTTTCTTTCTCTATTTGACTTTTGTTTTTTGGTCTCCTATCCCTTCATGATGTGTGCCTCGGTCGGATTCGGAGCACGCACAGTCCTACAGGTTATGTGTTTTTTTCAATTTAGGCCTTCTCTGGGGTTTCTCCCCGCAGACACACGGTCGCCAGTAATTTTGGGGTTTTGCTTCTCCTCTACCGTACTGCGGTTTTCTTTGTTAATGTGGGGCGCTTCATTGTATTATATTAGCTTATTTTTCCTATGTCATGTGTACAGCCAGATACAGTCAGTTTGAGGGATATAGTGAAATTATGTGTGCTATCATGCTCAGAATTTTTAACTTTTCTGAATGGCCTTATGTAAAAATCTTATCATTCACCGTCAAAGGCATTAATGGTCCACTCAAAGGAAAGAAAATCCTTAGCTATCTTAGCCATGTGCATGTTGATTTAGTGTTTCTTCAGGAAACGCATTTAAAACTCTGCTGAAACACTGAAACTCAATGCTAAGCCTCACAGGGTCGCTGCCTATTCTCCCACCGTTTCTAAATGGTACGGGATAACCATTCTGGTTAAGAAGTCTTTGCATGCTACTGTACCTGATATTAGCGCTGACAAGGAGGGTAGATGGGCCCGTGTACACCTTGAGGTTGGAGATAGTGAATTCACGTGTATTTGCATTATGCCCCGAATGTGGACAACCCTGCTTACTATGCAAGTATTGCGCAGTTGGCCTTGGCCTCTGCCAATGCTCCATTAATACTTGGTGGCGATTTTACTCAAGTGTTCCCTCAATCTTTTCTTCTCAAACAGGGTGCTCGTTGGTTGGAAGATCCAGTACCGAGTAGACCTGTGTGGCTAGATATAGAAGTGGGCCTTTGCAAACCGATTCCTCTTACCTTTTTCCCTGGTATGACTCTCCCATCAGACTCCTACTATCTACCAATGCTTTTAGACACTTTAGATGCCTTTAATACTCTTATGCAATCTTTAGACTCCCGACTCTGGTCAATGCAACTTCAGCATCGCCTTCGGAGCACTAGAGTACTCCCGCCATCGGCATTCCCTACATAAGGTTGATTGGAGACTTTCCGATCTCTCGGTAGTTCACCGGGTGTAGCATCCAATTTTACTAAACCTTATGTAATGCTATAACTAGAGATACCCCTATAGCGCAGAAAGTATGGGAGAGAGAATTGCATGTGACTTTGACCTCGGAGCAATGGAGCCTTATCTGGAGTAGAGGGACACGGGTTCCCGATCCGCCTCACTCACTCAGGCCCTCTTCTTTCTAGCCCACCGGTGTTTTTACACTTCTCACAGATTAGACAAATGGAACACTACTCAGGGCAATGGTTGCTGGACACGTCCTGCGGCCATTGGTTCATTGCCTCATGTTATGCATGAATATCCCGCACTACAGTATTACTGGCGTCGGGTCTGGGTCGTATTTAGTCTATCTCGCACTCTCAGGAGCCCCTTTCTTGGAGGATAGTGGGACTTCGCCCAATTGCGGGGATCCCCTCTCTCCCAAGAATGGCTTATCTCCTTTCGAACTTTATGCTTGGCATTGCTATTTCCCTAATTAAGTAATACTGGAAAATTAGCTCCCATCTGAGCCCCAATGAATGGTGGAATCATGCCTGTCTTTACAGTAAATATGAACAAATACCTCGTCTGTTCGCTTCCTCCGTTCAGACTCCTTCTCATTGGTCTCAATGGAAGCTGCTCAATGACTATGTACATTTTGCTAAATGCTCTCATCTGACTGTCTAACTTTGTATATATCTCTGTCCCATGATCATGCTGTATTGTAGATACTCTTTTGATCGTTTGATGTATAATCACTGTTAATTGGAAGCGCTCACATGCTGATATAATCGGGTAGAGAAGAAGCATCGGGGTGGGGGGTAATGGGTTTACTTTTCCTTATTGTATGCCTGTTTTGTCTCTTTTGGTGTGTTGTTTCTTTTGTTTGTTGCAAAATGAAAATAAAAGTTTAAAAAAAAAAAAAAATCTTAATATGTACACCCTAGAGGAAAGGTGGGATAGAGGAGATATGATAGAGATGTTTAAATACCTCCATGGCATAAATGCACAAGAGGACAGCCTCTTTTGATTGAAAGTAAGCTCTGCTATGAGGGGACATAGGATGAGGGTGAAAGGGGATAGACTCAAGAGTAATATGTGAAAATATTTATTTTTTGGAAAGAGTGGTAGATGCGTGGAAAAGTTTCCCAGTGGAGGTAGTAGAGACGAGGACCTTATCTGAATTCAAAAAAGCATGGGACAAACACAGAGGATCTCTAAAGGAAAAAAGGGGACTATTGTAGTTGATATGGAAGGGCAGACTAGATAGGTCATGTGGTCTTTTCCTTCCACCATGTTTCTCTGTTTTAATCCCCGTTATCATTTTGGTGGCTCTTCTCTATAGCTTTTCTAATTCTACTATATCCTTTTTAAGATATGGTGACCAGAATTACACACAAATATTCAAGGTGAGGTTGCACCATGGAGTAATTACAGAGGCATTATGATATCCTTTTCTTTTATTCTCCAGTTATTTTCTTATAATTCCTAGCATTCTATTAGCTTTCTTTGATGCCATTGCACATTGAATAGAGGGTTTCAATGTATTATCCACAATGATGCCTCTATCCTTTTCTGGTGTGGTGGTTCCTAATATGGAACCTTGCATCGTACAGCTATATTTTGGGTTGTTCTTCCCTAAAAGCATAACTTTGCATTTGTCCACATTAAATTTCATCTGCCATTTAGACACTCGGTCTCCCAGTTTCTCAAGGTCCTCTTGCAATTTTTCACTATACTTTTGTGATTTAACAACTTTGCATAATTTTGTATTATCTGTAAATTTGATCACCTCACTCATGGCTCCCATTGCCAGGTCATTTATAAATATGTTAAAAAGTAGTGGTCCCAGCACAGATCCCTGGGGTACTTCACTGTTTACCTTTCTCCATTGAGAAAATTGACCATTTAATCCTACTTTCTTTTTTCTTTTAACTAATTCACAATCCACACTAGGACACTGACTCCTATTCTATGATTTTTGAATTTCCTCAAGTCTTTTATCAGGGATCTTGTCAAAAGGTTTCTGAAAATTCAGATACACTATTCCCACTGATTCACCTTTATCTACCTGTTTATTCACACCTACAAAATAATGTAGCAGACTGTCGAGACAAGACTTCCCTTTGCTAAATCTATGTCGGCCTTGTCCCATTAAACCATGACTATCTACTGGGGTCATTTTAGAAGCCCTATTCATGATTTCCATATCTGAAAATGCCCATTCAGATGTGGAAATCACATGGACATCCCCTGAGCTATTTTAAAAAGGCCTGAATAATGGTTTCTACCATTTTACCTGACAGTGATGTCAGGCTTATCTTTCTGTAATTTCCTGGCTCACCCCTAGAACTCATTTTAAAAACTGGGATTATGTCGGCTACTCTCCAGTCTTCAGCTGCTACAGATGATTTTGATGATAGTTTATAAATTACTAATAGTTGTTGTTGTTAAGTGCCGTCGAGTCGGAGTCGACTCATGGCGACCCTCTGGATAGCTATCCTAAATTGTGTTCGGTCTTCAGTCAGGCGGCTCATTGTTGACAGACTGGTACCCGTAGCTGCTGTTATTGTATCGATCCATCTCATTGCTGGCCTTCCTCTTTTGCGTTGACCTTCTATCTTGCCAAGCATGATGTCTTTCTCTAATGATCTCTCTCTCCGCATGATGTGTCCAAAGTATGAAAGTCGAAGTCTTGTCATCTGAGCTTCTAAAGAAAGCTTAGGTTTGATCTCCTCTAGTAGGTCTGCAATTTTATTGTCGAATTCTGTCAGCACCCTGGGATGTATGCCATCTGGTCCAGGTGATTTGCTACTCTTTAGTTTGTCAAATTGCCCTATTACATCTTCCAGGGTAAAATGCACTGACCTCTCCCTGACCAGTGCTAGTCTTTTTGTTTCAGGGGAGGAGGTCCCACAGTTTCTGCCTACTCATTTTGGCTTCCAGGTCAATTAAAATCAGAGATGGCATCTCATGCCATGAACCTTCATTTACTGAGGGATTTTTTCCCATATTTTATATCCACTCCCAATGTACTCAGTCTAGTCTTAGTAGTGACAACCCTGGTCAGAGACCATGCACCAAGGCTCCATCTTGAACTCTGTAAATATGGGTTCTAAACCTGACCAGTAGGTGTCACTTTTGAGCAATGACTGTAAGTACTTTCTTCTGCTCTTTACAGGACTATGATCACTGTCTTTGTAGCATCCCCAGCCCCAACAGCCTGAGACATAGAAGACCTGAGTTGGGAATCAAACCCCATCCTTCTGCATGAGTCTGCACAATACTGCTATTGAGCCACCAGGCTGCCGCCAGTGTTTGTTTTGACACAACATAGCAATATCTTTCCACTCTACTTTCCACATTCAAACAGTGCTTGTCTGCTTTCATAGGCCAGAGTCAAACCTACACGGAATACCAATGAGTCACTTCCCCTAAAGCCTTCTTCACACTTGCTTCTTAAACATTTCAGTGCTACAGTCACCAATGGTTCCCCTCCACATAAGCCACTGCAAGACCACCCCCTCAATTGCCGCTTTTTCACAGCCTGTGCTTGATGCAGCAGGGTTTAATAAATAAACTTTAGAGCATATCGCTTCATCCCAGCAAGACTGGAGGTAACGTAATCCATAAAAAAAGCTGGTCTTTGAAGTTGGAATGAGAGCCACTTGTAACGAGTCTGTGAGGGGTTGTCAGTGTTCAGCTAGGTATGAATCAAACTCTTCCCCCAATCACAAACAAGAGTATTCCTCAGATACTAGTGAAAGGTCTTCACTTACGTTCCTTTCCTAGGTGCCTTGCACCAGAGACCAGGTTAGTCATTCATCAAACCTATGTCCCAGGCAAGGGTTGCTTTCAGTGCACCCATCTCTTCTGTGCACGAAAGACAGTATGGCATCAAAGGCAGGTGCCCTTCTTGTCCACCTCATGGGATAGCCTTGCTTCTTCTCCAACGATAGGACCTCCATCAGATGTTGCAAAGATATTATAAGAGGGTGATTGGTAATTTGCTCCTTAGAAAGCATCTACCTGTAGGAGCTGAGAGATGAGGCAAGTTAGGAAAACTGTGGTGCTGCTTATGAAATGCTTTTCAGTGGAAGATGGAGTTATCTCAGAAAAGATGGTCTCAGTAACGAGGATGAAATGTCAAGGACTTCCTTGTACCACTTACAGGCATACCACAGAAAGGGACCTCAAAAAGATACACAAGTACACAAGCAAGAAGAATCCAGTTGTTTTTTTTCACTGATTTTTCCCAATTTTCCAGGTGTTTTTTTTTTGTTAGCTTCACACATTCATTTTAATAGGAAAGTTTTAGTGCACAGTAAATTGATTTAATGCACACAAACAAATAAAGGCTTGCTAAGGGAATATTTCCTAAGTTGCACTAATATTTTACAGGTATTGCACACTGAGAATAGAAATCAACGCGTGGTGCGTGCAACAGTCCTGTGCTACCTGTTGGGGGCATTTACTGCAAGCATCCAGCGGATACTGCACTGATTCAAACCCAGCGGCATTGGCATATCATGCGAATGCACTTAACACCGCCCATTGAGGTGGCGTTAAGCAGGGCCATACCAACGGCTGTGCAAGTGGTGCAGCCGCACAGGGCGCAGGCACAGAAGGGGAGTGACAATATCATCACTGGCCTTCCAGGAAATTCAAAACGAGTGAGTTATTGAATGTGGCTGGGTGGAGGGAGCTAGGGGGGCACCTAATTCGTTGGTGGCACGGGGTGCGTTTCTAGCTTGGTACAGTCCTGGCATGAAGTGCAGCCACGCTAACTGTAACGTTGAAGAGGGACACATGTCACCAACCTCCATGCTAATCGTAATGGGCGGTCATTTCCATTCTCCACCTCTAGGCAGATACAGTAGTGTGGAATTAAGCACCCCTGTTTTTCATTCACACCGTTAACTCGACGCCACGCACGCTGGTTAGTGCACATTCAAGCGTGCGTTAACAGAGCAACTTAGTAAACATGGCCTTTAGGAGCATGTTTGCTAAAGGTTAATGCGTGACAATGAAGTTAACGCACATAAAGTGCTGCCATTGCGTCCACAGAAATAAAAGGACTGTGGGCACTTAATGCTTGCCGACATTCATTAACACACATTAAGCGGCTTTAGTAAACATGCACTTAAGTCAACTAATGCATGTTAAATCAAGTTAGCACTCAGAAAAGTTTTAAGGCGCTCTAACGAACCAATGCGCATTAATGAATGCATAGCTCTACAAAAAGGGTCAAAGACTCAAGAATAACAAGGCAAAGAGAGAGATCTACAGTGTCACAGGGATTATTTAGGAAAAGTGGATTCCACTGTCCCAGGATCTCTCCTAAATAATGAACACATTGCCTAACGAAAACTGGTAAGAGTTTCCTCTTTGCATCAGCACTCATTTAGAAATGCTTTTCCAATTATGGGATTAGGTCAGCCAGACAGTCTAGGACAGGTTTTATTGTACTTTAGTGGTCCTATTTTTGCTTATAGAATAAAGTAAGTTTAGTCTTATCAAACTATTACCGGTATGTGAATATGATTTTATGTGTCCATTCTGATGAGTTTTTGAGGCTAGACTCAGAAAAGTGAGCAAGGAGCTATAGATTGAACTTAAGCCGTTGACTGATTTTTTGTTCGTTTGCTGTTATCACTTGTATAGGTGATGACCACAATAAAAATTGTGCATTGTTGATGGTGGTTTGCTGAATTCATCCATGATGAACTGCCATGCATTGAACAAACTGACTGGAGAAACAATCGCAAACACTGAAAAGGTTTTTGAATGAGGAATTTCAAATTTTTCACATGAATGGTTTTCTACATTTTTATAAGTTTTCTTTGAATTGTTATCTTTTGAAATGGAAGCTGTTTGAAATTCATACAATGTATATTGAATTTTTAAGGGAGGTGTTACAGCCCTGTGATTGGACTGCTGTTCAAGACAGAACACTTTTCTACTTGTCATTTTCTAAGATTGTTTTCTTTTTTTCATTATAACTACATTTAGTTTAACTATGGACAGTAGAGTTTTTATACTCTGTGTTTACTTCTGCACTACCCTCTATTGTATCTTGGCTAATTTGTTTGTAATGATTTAAAAAAAAAAAAACGATTTGTTTAAGGCTTTGAGGAGTGGAGTTTCCCTTCCTCCATTGAGTTCACTGGGAATATTCGGTGCTTTCTTCACCAAGCCAACTAAGGTGATGTGGCTGTAATGTACTAGATAAACAATGTAAAATACATTTCGTACCTCAGGATGCTGGCACTATGCCCACTCTATCAGCACCAGGTTAAGCCTTCTACCAAACCCAAGCAGCTAAGCTCTTGGAGGCTTAACACAGTTGTTTGCCGGGACACACAGCAGAGGAAAGTCTAGCACTGGATTTGCACAGCAAACATGTCCTGGAGAGCTGCCAAGGACTGTCTGGCCAAGCTTCCCTATCGCTTTCATCCATTAACACACAGCAGCTTCCCCCAATTCATTAAATATTCCATCTCCCACTACTGCCCAGCATAGTGCACAAATGAAATCCAATGACTGGCTAACTTCTTGAATCTCATCCTAGCCTCCCAACAAGGAAAATGCTGTTCTTGTTTTATGGTAAGATGGTGCCCGGGTGAAGAGGTCCTTTTGGGTGGGGTAGGAGGAGCAACTGGCTGCCATTTCTTCTTTTTCAGAGTTGTCAAGTTCCTCAGTTTAATGAGATTGTAAACCAGTCCTGGATTTCTGACAAGCTCATCATGCTGCATTATGGGACCTGTACCACTGATTTCAATGGATATAATCAGGGATCCCAAATACCATACTGCATTGCAATGCAAAAAATCTCACTCCTGCAACTGGGTAACTTGGAACTCTACTTTTTCAAGATCAAACTGAAGTTTCTTTATCAGGGTCACTCAGCAGAAGATAGAAGTTCATGGAACCACAGCAAGTCCTTGTCTAAGCTCTATAATCATGAGCACAAGAACAGTGAGGGAACTTGTAAGCAGTTCGAGGCTCGGAGACTGCAAGGAGGAAGGGACAGTACCCGGAAGACTGCTGACATGTAACAATGTAGCATGTGGCTCCTTCTTGGGAGTTCCTTGCCCCCCCCCCCCCCCGAGTGTCTTCACTAGCTCAGAATAGAACAACACTTAAAAAGCAGAGGAGTATCCTAGTGGTTAGAACAGTGGCCTGGTGATTCAAGAGCCTAGGGTTTGATTCCCACTGGCACTCCTTGTGGCCTTGGGTAAGTCACTTTACCCTCCATTATCTCAGAAGAAAAGCCTGGCTGCTGGGTCAGCACTAACTCAATGGCACACACTGCATTAGAAAGAGGTCATGATAGAATGTATCACTGGAGATTTTCATTATTTTTTCAGCAGGGGCCACTTTAGCAAATAAACTTCAACATGACAGCAAAAATTGTCAATGGACAAAGTGCATGGCACATTGGGCAGGAAAGGGAGTCCCCATCCAAGGGCACAGTTCACCTGGAGAGAGTCCCCTCTGATGGTATGGTCGATCCAGCTGTTCAGGTGCATTCAGAGTGACGTGTAGCTAAAGCAAAGTCTACTTCCCTACATCAGCTCCTTCATTAAGCGCACTCCCACCTGCCATTCTCAGCAGTAAGTCTTCACCATTCTATCACCTCCCCCAACCTCTTCAAGCTGGCTTTCCCTCCACTTTTTAGTCTCCTTCCTCTCCCCACCCCCCCCCCACCCCCACAATTTTCTCCTGATGCTTTTGGCCATGCCACCTCTGAAAAGAGCTATTCCATGTTCTTCTAGCATCGCATGACTCTGAGTGTCCAAACTCCCACATTGCTCTTTGTCTCATGAGAATAGTGGAAGGAGGATTGGTCAACATGGCGCTCAATCAACAGAGAGCTCTGTGGTGCAGGTGGAAAATAGAGTCGTTGTTATAGATGTACCGCCAGGAGCAAGACTCCAGAGAAAGTGGGAGAAGACTGAACACTGGGCGAAGAGTCATGGGGCTGTGTTTAGAGTCAATGGGGCCTTGCAATGAAGAACACTTCTGTTAAGTATCTGCTTCAGCAGTAGTGACTGAGCAAGATTGGGCTAGGAGGAGAAGATGCAACTTTGATTCCAATTGTAAGTTTTGTTTTGGAGTGGTCTCTGCATTTCTCTTCACTTGGGCCTGTGAAGTTTATTCACACGTTAACTGTTGCAAGCAAGCCCGTTACTTATAGATGCAGCATTTTCCATCTTGCCCATCGTAAGGCTCTGATGGTCCACCACCACTGAAACACATCTGGTTTGGTTGAATTTTTGTCCTTTCCACATCCCTAAACAGCAACAGAAAATATGATGACAGATAAAGGATGCCAGGCCCAATCAGCATCTGCTCATTTTCCTAAGTACTGCAATACCGCAGACTTCATGTGGTTTTCAGCTGTGTAAGGATGCTTGATGCAAGATACTGCATTACGGCTGCGCCTTTGTCTGTCACAGACCATGTCAGAGAATGCAGCATATCCTGGCCAAACTATTTACACTGTCGCATTTTCCTGGGATCCTTGCCTCTCTCTGTGCTTATGACTTTCTGCAGTCATTTTACACTTTTTGGATTTAAACGTGAGCCCCTATGTTCGGAGAAGTCTTTGAGATGCCACTAGCAGTTTTTTAGGGACAATGCAGCTGTTGTGTGTAGAAAGAGACAGCCCTGGAATCCTACTTCTCACCCCGATCACAGTTTTTTTGGGAAACATTCATGTATCGATTTAGTTACACGCCTTCTGTAAACCGTCTTGCCCCCCTACCCAGTCTCAATCATGTGAGAAAGATTACCCTCTCCCCATTCGATTACTTTGTTCTTCATTTCTACAACCCTTCAAAAACTCTTTCTAAGTCATGTGGGCTGTTCTGAGATGGGTCATTGGATAAAACATATCACTCTGAGGCATGTCACTACTTGAGGTGGGTCATGGGATAGGTCATCAGATGGGGGAGTCATCCTGAGGCAGGTGAGATAATTTGCCCATATGGAGGTCACAAGGTGAGGTGTAGACACGACACAGGATATAGTCCAAGGAGCTTTAAGGTAATCTGTTAGAGACCGGCATTATATTCCAGAAAAAGCCTCTTCGGCCATACAATACAGGAAATAGTCCAACTTAAGTTGCAAAAAGAAAAGAAACAGGAACAGGTCAAGAAGTTGAGCGAGACTGAACTGTTTGCAGCCAGAGAACCATAGCGATGATCTGAGCCAGCTGTTCTCACAGGCAGAAGTTGGCCCAAAAGAGGAGCTAGACATAATGGAAGCTGTCACCACTTTGGGGTTGCTTGCCACCACTGGTAACAGCTGGCAGCTCTTTCAACTATTAGCAGCCCCTCCCCAAGACTTCGATCCCCATGAATTGCACGCTGTAAGGCCAAGGCCTCTGCATTTCAGTGAACATCATGGGAAAACGTATTTGCAGCTTTGTATTAGGATTTCTCGGTGCAAATGAGGCATGTTACTCAAACTTTCATTTTTTTTCTAGAATTATATATATATTTTTTTTATTTTTCTAAACGCAGACAGCTGTGTGGCTGCAGTGACTAACTCCTCACAGGGGAATACTTTTTTTTAACATTTTGTTTGTTTGAAGCCCAAGTAAAACCATTAAATTTGAAAAAGATGGCAGTCAGACAGCCAGTGGGGGCTGGGAGAGTAAGACTCAAAGCCTGGCTTTTGCCAGATGACTCCAAGTCAATAAGGAGAGCTTCAGGCAGTCCTGGTTTTATCCCCTCTTCATTCCCCCCACCCGTCCTCTAAGTTTCCCATATGGCTCCTTGTTAGTAGGCCCCAACAGTCCTGCTCTGGAGTAAGTATCAAGCTTCGTAAATGACAGCGGTCCAGATAGCAAACAATTGGCGCATTCAGTCTACCCAGTTATCTTTCTGTGGTTCTCTTTTGCACCTCTGTCATTTTTGCTTAGCCGGAGTGAGATAACTTGAATTTTCAGCTTCAAAGTGGATTTTAATGCCCAGGCCACTTACTGATTGACTGACGGCATGTACTGCTAACACTTCTCAGAAAACGGAGGTTGGAAATCTAGCAATCTGAATAGCTGACCCAGAGCCTAGGTCTAAGGACCAGTCAGTTAATAATGGACTGCAGAAAGAGGCAGGGGTTAATAGCTGAGAACAGCTGGGAGGGTGCAGAACAGTCCCTGGGAAGCTAAAACGGCAAAGGGGAAGGATGTAAACAAACCCCAAAACTCCTCTTCCGCTCCTGAATCCAAAGACAAACGTAATTACAGTTCCTTACACCGGGCTGGGCGTGCAAGAGAGCCTTCGCTTTCCTTTCCAATGCTCTGACCCTGCATCCTCTGGGGGAGGGGGGGACTGAATGTCCCAGCAAAAGGTGCTGATTCTGTCCCTCCCAAGAGAAGAAGAGTAATGGTCATCAGGCAATCTCTTATGTTGGCAACGGTGCAAGAATCAAGGCTTCCATCACATGCCCTACACCCCCTTCACATGCATGGACATAGCATGCAGTGCCGCAGATATGCCATCAACTTAAAAAACGATCCACAAACTTTAATTTTTCATCCACATGGTAGCAGAACATTTTTTGGTGCACCATCAACTCAAGCAGGTACCCTACTCCCCTGCTCACACGCACACCCTCCTGTCACACTGGCACACCTTCCATCCATCTCTCATATGTCATCATCTCACCCGCTCCCCTCTCTCACACACACTCTCCTCCAGAGGTAACTTTCTAAAACAAGATACCAGTTCAGGGCCAGCGGTGGGCTTCCACCTTCTACTCCAGCTGCAACAAAGAAAAAGAAGCAAATTGCTGCAGTCTGGAAAGGTTCTAGTTGGTGACCTGGTGTGACCCGGCAGACAATCAGCACTACCCTTCATCCTCAATAGTGGACATAGAGCCTAGTGGTCAGGGCCAGGCCAACCATCATGCAAACTAGGCAGTTGCTTAGGGTGGCAGTTTTTTTGGGGTGGCAAAAAACAGGGCATTCGAAGCTAAACAATAGATTTTGACAGGCTGGAGGGAGGGGTGGGAGGGGTTGTAAAGCTTAAGGTTTGCCGAGCACGCCAATACCTTGAACCAACTCTTTGGCCAGCCCTGCTAGTGGTTAAAGCCAGGGTTCAAATCCTGCTTCTCTCCCTGATGTCCTTGAGCAAGCCTATTCACTTAAATTGTAAACCCTCTGGGATAAGACAATACCTGATTGCTGACCTGCCTTGAATCCACCTTTGGAAAGGTGAGTAAATAAATTCAACTCCCTCATATGCCCCCTTCTTTCTCTTGCAATAGATTTCTGTAAGGATGCAGGATAGTTTTATAATTACACAGATTATATCATTTTCAAACACCTTTTCCTGCCTATTTTTCTTTTGGGGCTTCATGAGTCTGACCCATGTCCTTGGGACCCTCTTTCCACACTTTCATTGTTTTTTCTGCACTTCCTGGAGTTAAACCTGCTCTACACAGCCCTTTCAGTACAACAGGTTTTTATTTATTTATTTAGCTGTATTTATATCCCACTTTTCACTGGGTCAAAGCAGTCAATTGGGGGATACATTTAACACGAGGGGATATGAGACACATATGCTAATACTTACAGGGAACATGGGCAATGGAGGGTTAAGTGGCTTGCCCAAGACCACAAGGAGTGCCTATAGGACTAGAAATCCCAGTCCCTCTGGCCTGAGATTGCTGTCCCCAGGTGGGACTTGAACCCCCGGCCCTCCGGCCTGAAGTACCTTGTCCTAACCACTAGACCACTCCTCCCTTTTAATATCATGCTTTAGGCTGTCTCTGCATAGCCTCCTTTTATGAATTCCAGCGGTCTCTGTAAACCTCAGTGACTGTCTTTGGTGGTGGGGAAGTAGAGGGAGGGGTCTTCCTTCTCCAGTAAAACAGCCACAAACATTGACTTCATTTACATTCCAGTTTTGGAATGTATTAAAAAAAAAAAAAAGCTTGATTTCAGTTTCCAAGTGATCTTTCTGTTCGGCCAGATCTTTCTTCAAAACTCACATCTCACCAAAGTGATCAGACCTTCACCCTAGTCACTACCATTGTGAACTCACTAGTGCTGATGGTGAAGAAACCATAAAGGGGTGAAAAAGGAGGATAAAGGGCAGGAAGAGAGAAGGTAGAGAGGTGATCGAGGAAGTGACAGGGAGGGAGAAAGAAAGATGGGTGGACAGGAGAGAAAGATATAGGGAGTGAGGGATGAATAGGACAAAGAAAGAGGAGAGAGAAAAGCAGAAAGAGAGAGACCTCACTTTCCAGAGGTGGGATGTTCCCTGGAAGCACGGGATCAGGTGTGGCAGATCCTCACCTGTAATCGCCCCCTCCCCAGCCCGGTGGCTTCTGCATTGTTCTGTTGCCCCTTGAAGGCCTAAGAGCTCCATTTCCATTCATTTCCTCTCTGCCCCCTTCACGTCTGGAAACAATAAGGCTGAAGAAAAAAAGCTTTGGGTGGTGGGATGGGCAGCTCTAAACGAGACAGGACCCACTGTGGCTCCGAGTCAGGATGGGCTCTGCAGTCCCTCCTCTCCACTTTCCTGGTACCCCAACTCCTAGGCTCCCCCTTTTAACCTGGGGGTCTAAAGCGGCCCCTGTTTTAGTGTGAAGGGGCAGAAAAATGCTGTCGCAGCTGGTAAGAGAGGCACTCGGAGCCCGACAACTAGGCACAAGACACATCTGGAAACTCACCTCACAACATCTGCTGGCCGCTGGAAGAGATTTTCTCCAGTCATGGGACAGTCCCAGACAAAGGGATCAGAAGGAAGGTGGGTGGCTGCATTCTCTGCTGCTTCCCTGTGGTGGGAGAGGTGCCCCCTCAAGCAGAACCCCTGACAGGGAGGTGCCAAAGCTTGGGGGGGCCAGAAATGAATAACCCCGTGTAGAGGCAGGGTCAGGGTGAGGTACCAGGAGTCATGGCAGGAGGGATGTGCTTGAGTTGCTAGCAGGGAGAAGAAAGAGAGATCCGAGGATGGACAGAGATGCAGCCCAGCAGCTGGAGCCCGAGTGGGAAGAGAGCCTCAGAGAAGGGGGAGCTGGTGGGCTCCATCCATGAGAAGCTGCAAGCTGGAGTCAGGGCTGCAGAAGTAAAGAAAACTCCCGGTTTCCTGCTACCATTAACCCTGTGAGTGCTGCTGGAGCCTGGGGGAGTGGCCCTGCACTCTGGGCATGTAGAACCAACGAAAATCAACGCCCTCTTTTCTCCCCTAGCTTCCTGCCTCCCCCCAAAGTTCCTAGATTTCATAAATAGCTAAAACTAAAACCCTGAAGAGTTCCAGAGCGGATGTGAGGAGCTGGGATTTCGCAAGCAGTGGGGGTGGCCCTCTGAGGGTCCTGATGGTGAAGGGAGAGCGGAGCTTCCCAAAGCACAAACCTCTGAAGCAAGAGACGAGGTGTGCTGGGGGGGCTTCCAGAAACAATAGCACATCTCTCTTCCCTCACACAAAATAGCAAGTTAATAGCAGCTGAAATAATTTGTCCTGGTTCATAAGATGGGACTTAGAGATGGTTCTAAAGATGTTGCTTGCTGACTTGGCTCATAGTTGAAGCTCTGGTGCTAGATAGTATTTATTTAAGATTTTTGTTTGATTGCCTTTAGAATAAAAAAGCCTACCAAAGCGATTTACAATAGAAGCTAACAAATCCAAAGCAACCACATAATAAAAAAAAAGAGAAATAACAAAAAAAGAAAAATAGACCACATTAAAAAAAACAACTGACAAGAAGAATAAGACATTTCCATA
Organism: Ichthyophis bannanicus; assembly: GCA_033557465.1. NCBI lineage: Eukaryota > Metazoa > Chordata > Amphibia > Gymnophiona > Ichthyophiidae > Ichthyophis > Ichthyophis bannanicus. Next base: position 274,624,631 of record CM066031.1, read on the forward strand.
ATGTTTCCATAGCGTCCCAGTGCATGCCCCTCTCTCTAAGCTGGATCGGAATATGGGGCAGAGCTGCCAAGTTACCCAGATCCAGAAGGGAGATTGTGGACCAGGCCTGGATTTCTGCTAATCCTACCCTCTTATTATGGGACCCGTAGAGCTGATTTTAATCAATAGAATCAGGACTAGAAATTCCACACTGCTTTACATGTAAGTTCAAAATCAGGACCAGTGAAAAAATCTCCCTCCTGGAACTGGGTATTGCTGCACTGTCAGTATGGATTTGTAGCTCTAGTATCCGTAGTGAGTTCTCTAAAAAATCAAGACAAGTCCATGAAGGAGGTGGGGTAAAGTCAAGAAGGAATCAGCCTATCCTGAAAACCATCTTGAAACTCTAGTAACCAAGCCTGGCCTGTATGACCTGAAGTCATATGAACACCTCTGAATCATCACTCTCAGGTTACTGAGGACAGGTAACAGACCTAGTTCAGACCTATTTTATGAGGTACAGCGCACCATTCTTTATATTATAAAATGGGAGCACCTAGGCACGGTTACTTAATCCTGCTCAGGGTCATGTGCAATTTGCTGTGCCTACATTGGTGATCTGACGCTAAGTCATAGTATTTTATAACTTACGCATTTCATCAAAGGCTATGCCTACGCTCTATCCAAATGCCACCCCTAGTCATGACCCACCAGAAGAAACACACAATGGTCATTTACAAAATAGCACCTTGGCAAAGCAGACACGCAAGTGCCCTTGAAAATATGGACTTAATGCACGTAGCTTTTCATGCTGCCCATATAGAATCAGTTTCTATATGGATATTGCTTCTGTAGGACTGTCCACATAGTGCTGGACTGTCACAAAGGCATTCCACTCAACTATATGCACAGCGGTGATATTCAGCAAAGCATCTGTCCTTAGCTATACATTCAGCAGCACAGAGTATATGCAGGTGACTTAAACACCACAGCCGGTGTTAAAAAAAATGCTGATTGTGAGGTTTAAATTGATGGCATTAAGTTCAGATGCTATAGAGTCTGTGCCAGCAACCCTGCTCACTTCTCATGGGCTTCAGAAAACATAAGACACATTATTTTGTCAGCAGTAAACATCATGAGGCTTCTGCCCCCAAGCCACTGATTTTGCAACCTGCCCTTGGATTTACAATTCTTCTGGGTCCCATGTCAGCAGCTTAGAAGAGCAATGCCTCCACTCCGGCTGACTAGAACACAGTTTCAAATGAAACACTTTTGCTGGTTCCAGTAAGGAGAAGGGGATTCTCAACTCATCCATCTTAGAGCTTTACATGAGATTCCATGGTCTAGGGAGAGATTGTGAGCCTCAGATTGATCCAGGGCTGGTGCTTCCCTTAGGCAAACTTGGTGGTTGCCTAGAGCGCTAATGTTCTGGGGGTGGCAAATGGGCAGTGGAAGGCCTGCAGATCAGCCCCCGGCTCCATGGCCAGCAGCAGAAAAGGCATCTAAGAAGAGAGCATCAATTTCCTCTGCAGCAGGGAAAGTCAGGGAAAGTCACGCTGTACTAACACATATCCCGCCACTTCAACTTCAGCCTCATGCCCTGTGGCTGGCATGAGAAAAGGCACTTAAGAGCGCGTCAATCTTGCAGATTATCTCGCAAGACTGACCTTGCACCGCTGAGGAATTTGACACCCTCTTAACTGCTCTTCCTTGCGCATGCGGGCCATGGATCAGGATGCTGAAATTGAACTGCTGGGATGGCCTCAAACCCCCCCCCCCCCCCATGCTAAACTGATGCACCAAAAAGAAAGCTCACCTAGGAGTGACTGATATCCTTACACCGGTCCTGAATGGACCAAAGCACCAAGGACATTTATGGCATGCAGGGACTTGGAAATATTTTTTATAATGTGGTGGTGAGGGGGGGGGGGGGAAGGAGGTGTAAAAAATGTTTTGGATTATATATAATGGAAATCTGCATCCCAAGCTCCGGCATCTATGACTCAGACCATCTTTGACGACACAGGGATGCCAACTAGGACACAGAATTGATTTCAATAATTATGCCACGTCTCACTATCAATAGATAAAATGAGATTTCTAGACTTGACAGAGTACCAGACATCACACCCCTGACTGTTAGCGCTTCCTGCCTCTCCTTCTCCTTCTGATAGCCTAGCCTAGACTCTCTTGATCCCTTTACAAAGAAGTTCAACCTTTTTACAGAGGCACAATGAATGCAACTACAGGGGTGCACTCAGCTTTCCTTCGTAGCCCTCTCCGCATAAAACTTCCTGAAAGCTTCACCCCCCCCCCCCCCTTGCTTGTAACAGGCCACTGAGATTTTCTGTTTAGTTTCATGTTTATTTACCACTAGGAGCATAATATACCATGTAACTTATTTAATAATATCAGTAGCACACAGAAAAGTATTTGACAGCACTCAGACAATTTTTCCATTTTCTTCCCAGTCCCCAACCCACCCTCCCCCACCCCTTCCGCATATTTCAGCTTCATAAACAAACAGTCTTCAGCTAGAGAGAACCAATGTCGAGTTAAGAGTTTTGTGTTACCCAGCTAGGCAGTTATCTCCTCGAATCGCACCAACTTCAAATGGCTTCCAGACCTCCTGAAATAGAGAACTCCTGTCGCTACACAAGGCACTCAGTCTTTCCATGTGATATACATTCCAAATGTGTTTTGTTAGTAATTTCTACATCTGGTGGGGTAACGTTTTTCCATGATGAGGCAATTTTGCATCTTGTTGTTAACAATTGCGTAAATAATTTCCATTTTTAGGAGACATATCCACAACTGGGGCATTCAAGAAGAATACCTTATGACGGGGCTTCCCAAACCTCTCCTGAAGATCCTACAACCATTCAGGTTCTCAAGATATCTACAATGAAGAATCTGCATGCACTGGAACAGAAGAAGATACAATTTGCCATACTGGGTTAGACCAATGGTCCATCAAGCCCAGTATCCTGTTTCCAATTCAGGTCACAGGTACCTGGCAAGATCCCAAAACATAGATTTCATGCTGCTTTCCCAGGGGTAAGCAGTGGATTTCCCCCATTCCACTTTAATAATGGTTTATGGACTTTTCCTCCAGGAACTTGTCAAAACCTTTTTTTAAACCGAGCTACATTGACAGTTTTTACTACATTCTCTGGCAATGAATTCCACTGCTTAACTATCCATTGAGTGAAAACAAAATTCTCTGGCTAGTCCTAAACGTACTACTTTGCAGCTTCATTGCATAACCCCCTAGTCTTTATATTTTTTCAAGGAGTAAACAACTGATTCACGTTTACTTGTTCTGTGTCGCTCGTTATTTTGTAGACTTTTATCATGTCTTCTCCAAGACGAAGAGTCCTAACTTTTTAAGCCTTTCCTCATAGGAGTATCCTTCCATCCCCTTTATTGTTTTGTTTGCCCTTCTCAATACCTTTTCCAATTCCACTATATCTTTTTTAGATGCGGTGACCAGAACCTCATGCCATACTCTAGATGCAGTTACAGTTTGCCATGGAGCAATACAGGGGCATTATGATATCCTTGGTTTTATTCTCCATTCTTTTTGTTATGATTCCTAATATTCTATTTGCTTTCTTGGACGCTGCTGCACCAAGCAGAGGATTTCAATGTATTATCCACAGTGATGCCTAGATCCTTTTCCTGGGTGGTGATTCCTAATGTGGAATCTTGCATTGTGCAGCTATAGTTCGGGCTATTCTTCCCTAAATGCATAACTTTGCACTTGTCCACATTAAATTGCACGTGGCATTTGGATGCCTAGTCTTACAATTTCTCAAAGTCCTCTTGACTTTTTCACAATCCTCCTGTGATTTAACTACTTTGAATAATTTTCTGTCATCTGCTAATTTGACCACCTCACTCATTGTTCCCATTTCCAGGTCATTTATAAATATGTTAAAAAGTAGTGGGCCCAGCAGATCCCTGGGGTACTCCACTATTTACTTTTCTCCACTAAGGAAATTGAACATTTAGCCCTATTCTCTGTTTTCTGGCTTTTAATCAGTTCCCAATCCACAGCAGGACACTGCTTCCTATCCCATGACTTTTTAGTTTACTCAAGAGTTTCTCATGAGGGACCTTCTCAAAGGCTTTCTGAAAATCTGGAGACATTACATCCACTGGTTCACCTTTGTTTACCTGTTTAATCACACCCTGAAAAAAATGTAGCAGATTGGCAAGGCAAGGCATACCTTGGTTAAATCTTTGTTAGAGATATAGCGGAAGGGCTGTCGGGTAAGGTTTGCCTCTTTGCAGATGATGCCAAAATCTGCAATAGAGTAGACACATTAGAGGAGTGTGAGCGGGAGCTCCACCTCTTTCCTTTCAGCCTGCCCATACCAGCTGCCTTTAACGGCTTTAAAACCGTCACTTCCACTGGCGCGCCCGCGCCTGAGGGGACCGTGCGGGGCCGTTTAAAATGCTGCTACATTGGTTCTGCTTGCTGTGGAGATCGGAGTGGTGGAGGGGTGATGTCGACAGCGGAGGTTGTGAGTGGGAGCTTAAACACCTGGTGGTCTGATATCTACCTCTTCAGATGCTATGTGGAGCATTTCTTCTTGTCTCCTCTATTCCTTTAACTATCACTGTATCTCTTATTCTGTCCTATCTAATTAATGGCATTCTTTTCATATTTTCTGTAACTTTTATGTAATATTGTAAACCGTCCTGATGCTTTGGCTTGAGCGGTATATCAAATGTAATAAACATAAACATAAACACCCAGGAAGGTGTAGATAACATGAGGAGGGATCTAGCTAAGCTTGAAGAATGGTCTAGAATTTGGCAGCTGAGATTTAATGTTAAAAAATGCAAGCTGAGAGGAAGTGACGTCACCGACCGGGATGGCGGCTTGATGCAGTAGCTCCCTTCGAGATATTAAAAATCGTGCAATAATTTCTCGCACTGAGCCTCCCCACCCCCGGGAACGAACGCATATTGCGGTTGAAGGGTCGGGGTTTGAGATGTCGACTAAGAAAAAGCTCGACAAGTTTCGTTCTAGCTATGCCCCCCTCCGTTCTCAAAAGGAGCGGGCCGAAAAGGACGACACCGAAACCGAGGATGAGCTTGAGAATGCTGACGAGGCCTGCACTAAAGGGGACCTTCGGCGCTGGTGTCATGAAATCAAAGCAGAGGTCCTGGGGGTGAAGCGCGAAGTGAAAGATCTTTTTGTGGAATTCCGCCAGGACTTGCAGGCTCTGGGACACCGCGTGGAGGTCCTCGAGGACCACGTGGATGAAATGGCCGCCGCAGCACAGACGGTGCGCGCGATGGATAGTCGCTGGCAAGAGGACACGGAGGACTTGCGGAGAAAACTTGAGGATCTTGAAAACCGATCCAGGCGCTGCAACATCCGCATTCGTGGGGTCCCGGAGGAGGATCGATTTAAACAAGCGACTACTGTGGTGCGTGAGATCTGTGAGGCCCTGTTGAAAGGAGCCGCTCGGGAGCTGACAGGCCCCCGCAAACCGGCATCAGTATAGAAAGAGCGCACAGGGCCCTGAGATCTCCTCCAGGGAACCGACCACGGGACCTCATTGCCTGCCTTACTCATTTTCCACAAAAAGAGGAAATCATGAGAGCGGCAGCTCAGGTGGGCAAGTTGCGCTGGCAAGGTACCGAGATAGAAGTGTTCCAGGACTTAGCGCCGCAGACGTTACAACGCCGAAAGCAGATGCGGCCGGTCACGGAATATTTGAGGGGTGAGCAAATCAAATATAAGTGGCTTTTTCCCTTCGGCATTCAGTTTGAGGCTGGAGGGGCGACTCATCGTGCCAAGTCACTCCAAGAGGCCTGGCGGTGCCTTGATGAGGTTAAGGCCCCGAACTTACCTACGAACCGTGCGGCCCCCGGTCAGCCTGATCAGATTCGGGAGCAGTCCATTATTTTGGAAAAGTTGAGATGGCATCGGATTCCTACGAAGGGACAACGTTTGCATCGGACATCTGGGGATGCGAACCCTCCTGGGGCCTCGGAGTTGGGAGAGCCTCAGCTGCCGCCTGCTGCAACCGCCGAACGCTGAAAGTTGATGTCAGCACCAAGAGACAAAAATTTTGGAGATGTCACTTCGGGCTCCCGTGGAATTCAGCGAGCTGACTTGGGCCCACACTCAAACTTGCGAGTCTTGTTTGGCCTGGATTGACTAGCAGTGCCCAGCTCACGCGTTGCCTACATAGACCGTCGGAGTCTGGAGGTTTGGCAGGGGCCGGGCCCGGGAGGGGTGGTGGGGGCCTGCTCAGTGGCACCATTTGGCCTCCCCTCTCGGGGCCTGACCTATATAGGTTTACTGTGGTTTAGGAAAATTAAGTAGGGTCCTGTTGGGATCATTTGGGTTGGCTCGGGGAGGTACATAGCTCTGGGTTGGCGAGAAATGTCTGTTTAAATGCCTTTGCTTTGTTCTCTGTGTTTTATGCTTTCCATTTCCTATAGCAAGCGGGGCATGATAACGAGAGATGGAACGGGATAATGGAGCCGGGCTTGATAGTTGCAGAGTACTCTGGTCTGTTATTTTATAGCAGGGGGGTGGGGGGATTCCGGGCTCGGGTATCATCTCTGTCTCGGAAGGTACGTTTCTTCCTTTGGAGAAGGGTGACAGGCATAGGGCCTGTTGAAAGAGTTTGGGAGGGTGGGGGGATGGGGGTAGGGGGGGGTCGACAGCAGGGGGGAGGGGGGGGTTGGGAGGGTGGTGGGAGGGGGAAGGTGGTTAGGGGGTGGGAGGGGGTCTTTAGGCTGGCTTATGTGCTGGAGTTGCCGGAGTTCATGTGGTTGACGCCCATCGATGGCGGGTCTTAAGGTGGGCTCTATTAATGCGAGAGGTCTTAATACACCCCAAAAGCGGAAAGCGCTTTTTCGAGAGGCCACGCGCTGCAGTTGGCAAATTATTTTTGTGCAGGAGACGCACTTACTACCGAAAGACGAGCACTTATTACGACATGGGGCATATACTGATGTATGGTTCAATGCGGAGGGTTCTCATAAAAAGGCTGGAGTGGCTCTTTTGATTCGCAGGGACGTCTCTTTCCAGTTGGGCGGGGTGAGTAAAGGTGTCAAGGGGCGGGTCCTGTTAATCTGGGGCGTGTTACATGGACAGGAGGTTACTTTCTTGAATGTATATGGCCCTAATGATCCTCACACGGTATTCTGGAGCTCGCTGTCTAGTTGGCTTTCTGACAAAGTGCATGGAGCACTGTTGCTGGGGGGAGATTTCAATGAAGTATTGAACCCTCGGCGTGATAGGGCTCCAGGGGGTACAGGAGGGGATACCAAAGGGCGAACCCAGTTGAAGAATTTCATGAGGAGCTATGGGCTGGGAGATTTATGGCGCCAGCTGTACCCGCAGGGGCTTGATTATACGCACTATTCCCAGGTACATCAAAGTTACAGCAGAATAGATTTTTTCCTTGGGGATACTGCATGGTTTCCAAAACTCTTGAAAGCTGGGATTGAACCCATCACTTGGACGGATCATAGCCCGATCTGGGTGGAGTTTGGCGGAGAGCGGGACACGAGTGGTCGGTCCTTCTGGCGTCTTAATGAAAGCCTACTGCAGGATCCTGCGGTGCTCGCTAGCGTCACCGAGGAAATTAAGCTTTTTTGTGCAGTAAATGACACGGAGGACGTCTCCTTGGGGATTCAGTGGGATGCCTTGAAGGCGGTCCTCAGAGGGGTGTTAATACAGAGCGCTGCCCGCAAGAAGAAAGCTAGAGGGGAAAAAGAGGCTCAATTGCTTCAGACGATTGCAGCGCTGGAGCGCCGCCATAAAAGGGGGGGGGGGAAACTCGTGTACAGGTACACTTGGCGAAAGCTCGAGCAGACTTAATTACATTGCAGATGGAAACGATTAATTACCAACTACGTCGCGTTAATCAGACGTATTATGAGTTTCACAATAAAGCGGGCCGTCTACTCGCACGGAAGTTGCAGGATCGGGATCGGCGCTCCACCATTTTAAAAGTTAAGGGGCCGGGAGATCGGCTTGTCTTCCGGAACAAGGATATTCGGGAGCAATTCCGTCAATACTATGAGGCCTTATATACCAGTGAGATGGTAGGGTCCTCAACAGCGGCGCTTCAATATATTCAAGAGGGGGGAGGTCTCCCTGTCATTTCTGATTTGGATCGCGAGCTTCTGAATCAGGAGATTACGCTGGAGGAAATTTGCCAGGTGATCCAGGGTCTGCCTTTGAATAAATCCCCGGGCTTAGATGGCTTTCCCGTGGTGTTTTACAAGAAATTTCAAACAACATTAGCTCCACTATTACTTCGGTTATTCAACGCGGTTCTCCAGGGCCAGCAGTTGCCTCCTTCTATGAGTCAGGCGGGAATCACGGTGATAGCCAAGCCTGGCCGGGACCCTGCTAATTGTGGTTCTTATCGCCCTATTTCTCTTCTGAACACGGATGGGAAATTATTGGCGAAGATTCTGGCGAATCGCTTGGGGCGCATATTGCCTAAGCTTATTCATTCGGATCAGACGGGCTTTATCCAGGGCCGAACCACGGGCGATAACATCCGCAGAGCCCTCCAGGTGATGTGGGCGGCCCAATCTCAGCAACAGGAACTTCTTCTTTTGGCGGTGGATGCCGAAAAGGCGTTTGATAGAGTAGAATGGGGGTTCATGTATGTGGTACTCGACGCAGTGGGGATTGGCCCTAATATGATGTCCTGGATACGGGCGTTGTATGCTCACCCGGTTGCAACGGTAAAAATTAACGGTAGGCACTCTGAGTTTTTCTCTTTGGGGAGGGGAACGAGGCAGGGATGCCCCTTATCCCCCTTGTTATTTGCCTTAACGATGGAGCCTCTGGCTCAGCATCTCCGGTGCAATGTGGATGCCCTGGGAGTCACGGTTGGCTCCGCAGTGCATAAATTGGCGATGTTTGCAGACGATCTTCTGCTATTCATTACGCAGCCTTTGCTGGCTTTGCCCACGTATATGCTTGAGTTGAAGCGCTTTAGGGCGGTTGCTGGGTTCAAGATCAACTGGGACAAAACGGAAGCACTTGGGGTCACCTTGTCAGGTGCTTTAACGAAACACCTGCAGCAGTGTTTTCCCTTCCGTTGGGCGCCTAGCAAGCTCAAATACTTAGGGGTGTATCTCACACGTCATTTCGACCAATTATATGCGGCTAATTACCCTGTGTTACTGCAACGGTTAAGTAGTACCTTGGAGCGCTGGCATCGGGAGGGAATCTCATGGTTGGGCCGGATAGCGACCGTCAAGATGATGGTCTTACCTCAGTTATTGTATCTCTTCCAAGTCCTGCCTATTAAGGTTCCGCGGCACGTTCTGTGCAGGCTTCAACGGAAGCTGTTCCTATTTGTATGGAGACATCGGCCTCCCCGCATTGCACGGACTGTTATGTATAGAGCTCGAAGAAAGGGGGGGTTGGGAATGCCGCTGATTGCTGATTACTATCTTGCTGCGCAAATGCGGCAGGTGATAGAATGGCGGGCCCCTGTGTCGTCAAAGGGGTTTCTTCAGATTGAGCAGCATGCTGTCCCGTCCTTTAAATTAGGTTGGTTACCCTGGTTGTCGCGGGGCACTCTGCAGGGGGACTGGACTCACAATCCTATTATTCGCCACCTCTTGGAGGAGTGGGGAAGGGGGTGGCGCCGAATCAATACCCAGTTAGGGACGTCTTTGCTTTCACCAATGCGAGCCACTCCAGCCTTCGTGCCGGGCAAAGACAGGGTTTTTCAGCTTTGGGAGGATCGGGGTCTGTCCCGATTTGTGCACCTATTAGATGATGATGAGATTAAATCTTTTGCCCAATTGAGAGCAGAATTTCATTTAGAAAATCGCGATTTCTTCGCTTACTTGCAGGCCACTCATTATCTGCGTCAAAAGGAGCTCCGGAATCGCATAACGGAGGGCCTCAATGATCTTGAGGGTTTGTGGGTTGGCTATCACCGCTCTAGAGGGCTGATCCGCATGCTTTATCTTAGCTTGCGGAGGGCCTCCGAGGGCGAACCCCGCTTAAAATATATGGTGGAATGGGAGACTGACCTCGGGAGGCAGTGGGACGATGATGGATGGACGGCCATTTATAAAGCAGCAGCCAAGTCCTCCATTTGTACCTTAATCCAAGAGAACACCTATAAGATCTTAATGCGGTGGTATTATACTCCTGAGCGCTATCATAAGATGTTCCCTGCAGTGTCTGATCTTTGTTGGAGGGGTTGTGGGGCTAAGGGAACCTATTTCCATATGTGGTGGGAATGCCCCCAGGTTTCCTCTTACTGGACATGGGTCCGGGATAAAATGGCTCTTATCTTTGGGGTGCGGTTGGAGCTCTGCCCCTCTCTCTTTCTCTTGGGGGTCTGGCCAGATGCCTTATCCACCCGTTGGTCTCGTCCCATGCGAACCTGTATTGTGGCTGCCAGGTGCGAGATCGCCTGGAGATGGAGACAAGGGGGGGCGCTAGATCTGCCTCATTGGACTATTCGTTTGCAGAACGTTTTGCATATGGAACGCTTGACTGCCCTTCGCAGAAATCAGGGGGAGCGGTTTGAGCGTCAATGGCAACCACTCATTGCATACCTAGCAACTCCAGGCACTCGCTAGCACTTTTTCTTGAGTAGGGAAGGGAAGGGAACGAGGGAGGTGGGGAGGCCTCCCTAGGGGTACTTCCCCCATTTTTGGTTGGGGCGGGGGGAGAGGGGAAGGTATGGGTCTATTTCTCTGATATCATGTTGATCGTTATTTTTTGGATATGTTGGGGGGGGAGGGAAGTATTTACGATGTTATTTATTACTCTGTTTTATTTAGTATTGCTTTGTTGACTTGCGAACTTTAAATCATAAAAAACCAATAAAGCTTAAGTTACAAAAAAAAAAATGCAAGCTCATGCATTTGGGCTGCAGCAATCCAAGGGAGCAATATAGTATAGGGGGTGAAGTACTTTTATTTATTTATTTATTTGTGCTTATTTACCGCCTTTCGTGAATCAAAGCGGTTTTCAAGGAACTCAAAGAATTGAACAGTACATTTAACAAAAAATACATGTAACATTGTGAACAGGAGTGACGGGGATTAGCAGAGCTACTCAATTCCAGTCCTGGTGGCCCGCAACCCTGCAGGTTTTTGGGATATCCCTAATGATATGCATGAGATATATATGCATTAGAGATAGCCTGCCAACCTGACTGGTGTTTGGCCCTCCAGGGCTGGATTTGGAGACCCCTGCCTTACACCTTTGTCATTTAAGATTGTAAGTGGGCAAGGTGCAGATGTCCAAGACATCAAAGAGGTTAGAATTTGTCACATTCCTCCTTGCTTCTCACCACCACCAAAATATTGTCTATTAGACAACTTTTTGGTGGTGTTGAGAATCTAGGAGGAATGTGACACATTCTATCTACCCTTTTGATGTCTAGAACATCTGTACCTTGCCCACTCACAATCTTAAATGACAGAGGTGTAAGGCAGGAGTCTCCAAATCCAGCCCTGGAGGGCCACAAACCAGTCAGGTTGGCAGGCTATCTCTAATGCATATATATCTCATGCATATCATTAGGGATATCCCAAAAACCTGCAGGGTTGCGGGCCACCAGGACTGGAATTGAGTAGCTCTGGATTAGGGGAAGAATAAATTAAAGCAGCAATCTGTCGATTAAAGCAATAACTATGTACAGCAAACTACTCATGTTGTTTACATACAATGAACTTGAGGCATCTTCAAATGTGAGCAGGATTAATGCTTTACTTGGTGAATTTAGAACTAAGTGATTAGTTCGCCAAAGTGCTCCTTAAACAGAAATGTTTTTAAGAATTTACGGAATGATTTAGGGTCCTTAGTGTCTCTTATGAATGCAGGAAGTGAGTTCCATAAATGTGGAGCAAAAAGTGAGAAGGCTCTCTTGGACGTTGTTGAGTTGCAGCTTCTGTATACAATGAGTACCTCAAGGGAATTTCTGTTGTAACTTCTACGTGGTCTGTTTTCCGGACTTGTTCAAATGAATGCTTTCAGGCAAGTGGATGGTTCTGCTTGGAGGGTTTTGAATATAATATGAATAACTTTGAATTTTATTCTGCTCTCTGTTGGTAACCAATGCAGCTGCTTTAATATTGGAGTAATGTGATCTTTGATTGGGACTTGCGAGATTACTATAGCTACTGTGTTTTGAGCTAGCTGAAGCCGGCAGATGCTTTGCTTTGGTAGGCCCATTAGTATGGCATTATAGAAGTCGAAATGTGGGAAGATTATTGCCTGGACTGCTGTTCTGAAATCAACTGTGGAGAGGAGAGGTCTTAGGTGTTGAAGCATCTTTAACTTGGCGTAAATTGCTTTTGTTAAGTTGCTCACATGTTTAATGAAGTTAAGCTGCTGATCTAGCATGACTCCCAAATATCTCACATCTTTTTTAACTTGGATGTTTGCTTTTATTAACTTAACAGCTTCTGGTGGTGTGAAAGAATTGTCCTTTGTAATTAAAAATAATTTCTGTTTTTGTTTTTTATTTATTTGAAGGTTGTGTTCTCCTAACCATGTAGTAATGTTGTTGAAACAATCTTCTATCTCTTCCAAGTTCAGTTGTTTGGTGTTGATTTGGGTGTATAACATAATGTCATCCGCGTACAGGTTGTAGTCAATGCCATGACTCTTTATTATGCTGCAGATAGGTTGAATATATAAGTTAAAAAGAAGTGCTGATAACGCCGATCCTTCTGGTATGCCTTTCTTTTGGTGGAATGGGTTTGACATGTTATTACCCATTTTTACTTGGATGGTTCGATTTGATAGGTAAGATTTAAACCAAGATAAAACTTTGTTCTTAAGGCCGATTTCTTGCAATCTCGTTATGAGGTATTTGTGTAATATGGAGTCATATGCCGCAGTTATGTCAAGGAAAATTAGGATGAATCCAGAATTAGGATTTTCATTTCCTTTTAAGAGTTTATCCGTTAATGCCATGAGAAGGGTTTCCACTCTGTGACCGATTTTGAATCCGTGTTGTTGTGGATCGAGCTGGGCAAAGTCGTCCACGTGGTTTTGAAGCTGGAGCTGGGCTGCCTTTTCTAGGATTTTTGCCATAAATGGCAGACTTGAAATAGGTCTGTAGGAGCTCGGGTCCGATTTATCCAGATCCTTGCCTTTGAAAAGGGGACGAATAGAGGCTCTTTTTAGATCTTCTGGAATATAGCCTTGTTCCAGTGATGAGTTTATTAAATTTAGTATATGAGGGGCAAGACTGTCGCGAGTCATCTGTATCCATGTGGCCGGGCAAGGGTCAAGGTCTGAAGTTGAAGTGTTTAGAGCTTTGCTTATATCATCTAGCTGTCTTTCGGAGATGAGAGAAAAACTATTCCAAGTCTGATGTATAGGTAGGGTCAGGGCCGGATTTACCTTGAGTGAGGCCCTACGCCAACAAAAATTGTGGGCCCCCAGCAGGGGCGGCCCAAGGGGGGTGTGGGGCCTCATTTGCATAAGGGGCCTCATTTGCATAAATATTTGCATAATGTTACCATATACTAACTTTTAGTAAACGTGCCTCTTAATGAGTGTATGGATAAAGAAAGACTAAAAGATTTCTACATTACTATAATCCAGTGCCAACTGCCAGACACATTAGGAACTACTACAAACACTGCCCATTTAGAACCCATAGCAAACCCGCCGTATCCTAACAGCACTACCAGGACTCACAAAGCACCATACTCTACCAATCAAAAGGCAACACTGCAAATATTAAACCAATACATTTCAGAGAACAACAATACATGACCTACTGGGGAAAGAGAACAAGTGGCAATGTCAAATAGGAATTATATAAACAGAACACCTCAGCTCAGTTACACATGCAGAACATAGACCATCACCAAACAAGTAATCACAATTTAGAAACAGGAAGACAATAATTAAACTGGGAATCCCAAAAGTCAAACTTGGAATGTACAACACTGTAGAAATAAAACTATACATTAATTTGCTCTTGTACTAAACAAAGCGCAGACGTTAATGATGCACATTTACCAGAGCTGACATATTCCAATTAATAAATTCAAAATAAAGAGATATTTTTCTACCTTTTGTGCATTTTTTTCAGCTGCAATTGCTCCAGCCACTTTCTTCTGGTTTCTTTGTGTCTTCTGCTAACTCTCCATCGTCTGCTGTCCATTTGTCCTTTCTTCTCTCTTCTAGTTTTTTTCCATTCTCTCTCTACATCAGCTTTAACATACTAATCTTTCTCCTTTTGCTCTTTCCTCATTCCTATTTCATCCACTCAAATTTTACCCCTCCATCCTCAATCCCCACTTACTCTCCCAATACCCGGCCAATTGTAGATTTTTTATCCCTCCCACACAAAATATTTTTCCCTTCTCCATTTTACTCTTCCGGCCCCATCCCATTCTAATCCTCCCCCAACATCAGCTCCCTTCTAGTTCCAGCCTCACCCAGCATCCATTCTCTTCTAGTCCCTGCATCAGCCCATTTCCAGTCCTAGCCACCCATCAGCCCATTTCCAGTCCTAGCAACCCCCCAACCCAATACCAGTCCTAGCCCCCCATCAACCCACTTACAGTCCTAACCCCCATCACCCCATTTTCAGTTTAAGCCCCCCCTATAACCCATTACCAGTCCTAACCCCCCATCAGCCCACTTCCAGTCCTAACCCCATCAACCCATTCCAGTCAGCCCCCCATAGCCCATTGCCAGTCCTACCCCCCCCATCAGCCCACAGCCCATTACCAGTCCTAAACCCATCAGCCCACCTCCAGTCTTAACCCCCCCAGCCCATTTCCAGTCCTAGCCCCCCCATAGCCCATTACCAGACAGCCCCCATCAGCCCACAGCCCATTACCAGTCTTAACCCCCCCCAAAGCCCATTACCAGTTCTAACCCCCCCCAACAGCCTATTACCAGTCCTAACCCCATCAGCCCACCTCCAGTCTTAACCCCCCAGCCCCTTTCCAGTCCTAGCCCCCCTTAGCCCATTACCAGACAGCCCCCATCAGCCCACAGCCCATTACCAGTCTTAACCCCCCCAAAGCCCATTACCAGTTCTAACCCCCCCAACAGCCCACAGCCCATTACCAGTCCTAATCTCATCAGCCCACCTCCAGCCTTAATCCCCCAACCCATTTCCAGTCCCAGCCCCAGCCTATTACCAGTCCTACCCCCCCCCCCTCCCCTGGCCTAAAGTAAAATTTAATTTTTTTAAAAAACCTGCTGGCTGCCACCGCGGGGCCCCCTCTGCTGCCGCGGCAGCATGGACTGACCCGCGGGGGCCCCCTCTGCAAGCTCGCTCGCTCGCTCGCTCCCTCCCTCCCTCCCTCCGTGCAGGCTGTGAGAGGCGCGAAGGCAGACTGTCTCCCTCGCGTCTCTGTTAAGCCCGCAGGGGCTGATGGAAATTCCCATCAGCCCCTGCGGGCTTAACAGAGACGCGAGGGAGACAGTCTGCCTTCGCGTCTCTCACAGCCTGCACGGAGGGAGGGAGGCACGGAGGGAGGGATCGAGCTTGCAGAGGGGGCCCCCGCGGGTCAGTCCATGCTGCCGCGGCAGCAGAGGGGGCCCCGCGGCGGCAGCCAGCAGGTTTTTTTTAAAATTTTATTTTTTTTAAAAAAGACTAACTTGTTCCATTTTTGTGGGCCCTTGCCAGCTGTGGGCCCTAGGCCATGGCGTACATGGCGTATAGGTAAATCCGGCCCTGGGTAGGGTGCTTGTTTTGAATTGGTAATCTATTGATGATAACGTGCCCACCTTTTCTTTGTAGTGTTTGGCCATGGCGTATGCATCAGGGGTGACAGTGGAGTTGTCCTCCTTCAGGTTAATTGTTTGTCCACTAAAGAAGAGCGGGACCTAGGCGTGGTTGTGTCTGATGATCTTAAAGTAGCTAAACAGGTAGAAAAGGCGACGGCAAAAGCTAGAAGGATGCTTGGGTGCATACGGAGAGGAATGGCTAGCAGAAAAAAGGAGGTGATGATGCCTCTGTATAAGTCTTTGGTGCGACCTCATTTGGAGTATAGTGTGCAATTCTGGAGACCGCACCTTCAAAAGGATGTGAACAGGATGGAGTCGGTGCAGAGGGTGGCTACTAAAATGGTTAGTGGTCTTCATTATAAAGCATATGAGGACAGACTTAAGGATCTTAATATGTACAACTTAGAGGAAAGGCGGGATAGAGGTGATATGATTGAGACGTTTAAATACCTCCGTGGCATAAATGCATAAATGCACATAAACAGAATACCTCAGCTCAGTTACACATGCAGAACATAGACCATCACCAAACAAGGAATCAAAATTTAGAAACAGGAAGACAATAATTAAACTAGGAACCCCAAAAGCCAAACTTGGAATGTACAACAACAGTGTAAAAATAAAATTATAAATTAATTTCCTCTTGTACTAAACAAAGCGCAGACGTTAATGATGCATATTTACCAGAGCTGACATATTCCAGTTAATAAATTCAAAATAAAGAGATATTTTTCTACCTTTTGTGCATTTTTTTTTTCAGTTGCAATTGTTCCAGCCACTTTCTTCTGGTTTCTTCGCGTCTCCATCGTCTGCTGTCCATTTGTCCTTTCTTCTCTCTTCTAGATTTTTACTATTCTCTCTCTACATCTGCTTTAACATACTAATCTTTCTCCTTTTGCTCTTTCCTCCATCTTTCTTTATTCCTTTTTCATCCACTCAAATTTTACCCCTCCATCCTTAATCCCCACTTACTCTCCCAATACCCGGCCAATTGTAGATTTTTCTTCCCTCCCACACAAAATATTTTTCCGCTCTCCATTTCACTCTTCCAGCCCCATCCCATTCTAGTCCTCCCCCAACATCAGCTCTCTTCTAGTTCCGGCCCCACCCAGCATCTGCTCCCTTCTAGTCCCTGCATCAGCCCATTTCCAGTCCTAGCCCCCCATCAGCCATTTCCAATCCTATCCTAGCCCCACCATCAGCCCATTTCCAGTTCTAGCTCCCCCATCCATTTCCAGTCCTATCTGAGCCCCTCCATCAGCTCATTTCCAATCCCAGCCCCCTATCAGCCCATTTCTAGTCCTTTCCTAGCCCCACCATCAGCCCATTTCCAATTCTAGCTCCCCTCCACTCAGCCCATTTCCAGTCCTAGCCCCTCCAGGAGTCCATTTCAATCCAATCCCCCCCCCCCCACACACACACACAGCTCATTTCGAATGCTAGTCCTCCAAACAGCCCATTTCCAGCCCTATCCTAGCCCCTCCATCAGCCTATTTCCAATCCCAACCCCCATCAGCCTATTTCCAGTCCTAGCTCCCCCCCCACTCAGCCCATTTCTAATCCAAGCCCCTCTATGAGCTTATTTGCAGTCCTAGTCCTTCCATGAGTCCATTTCAATCCAAGCCCCCACCACAGCCCATTTCCAATCCTAGCCCCCCCCCCATAGCACATTTTCAGTCCTATCCTAGCCCCTGCATCAGCCCATTTCCAGTCCTAGCTTCCTCCCCAGAGCCCATTTCCAGTCCAAGCCCCATCCTCATCAGCTATTTCCAGTTCAAGCCCCCCTCCAATTAGCCCATTTCCAGTCCTAGCTTCCCCACCAACCCATTTCCAGTCCTAGCAACCATCCCCCCAGCCTATTTCTAATACTAGCAACCCCCCCTCCCACAGCCCATTTTCAGTCCAAGCCCTCCCCCTTCCCTCCTGAAGAGTCCCAAGGCTAGCTAAGAGGGAGCCAGAGAGGCTCCGGCTCACCTCTAACAGCTGCCGAAGTGAAGCGCGTCTTTTGACTTCACTTCGGCAGCTGTACTAAAGTTTAGAATGCTGCCGCACTGAGGTCAAAGGGGACTTCCTGTTTCCCGGCGCTCAGCACGGCAGTGTTTTAAACTTCAGTACAGCAGCCGAAGTGAAGGGAAAAGACGCGCTTCACTTCGGCAGCTGTTAGAGGGAGCCGGGGCCTCTCCGGCTCCCTCTAAAGGCGGCAGGATGTTGTTGGCGCAGGACCCCCTGAAATGCGGGGCTCTGTGCAAACAACATTCTTGCTCAATGGACAGACCGGCCCTGACTATAACTAAGGGCCTCATTCCAAAATGCGGGTTGCGGGGCTGCAGCCCCCCAAGCCATCACGGCCTGATTCTCCCACCGATTCTCTCTGTATATCCTGTGCATCAGGACAGGGAGAGCCGGTGGGGAGCGGGATCGGAGCGGAGTGGGGGGTGGGGTGGGGTGGGCCAGCCCAGCAGCACGTACAGTGCCAATTCAGGTCACGGCACCGTACATGCTGCTGGGCCCATGGGGATGCGCTTCTTATTCTACCTAAAAGGTGGAATAAACAGCACGTTTGCTGCAATCAGGGCCGGGGATCCGGCCCGGGGCAGGGCTTGGTGCGGGGGAGTCTCCGCCGCCCGATCCAGGTCCTGGCAGGTCAGCCTTAGGTCAGGCGGTAGGGAAAAGGGGGGCAGGGAACGCTGGAGTCAGGGGCGCCTGTGGGGAGGAAGTTACTGCAGACACCAAGTGAACACTGGGCCGTCCTTGGGCCCGATTGTGGCTACCGCAGGAATATTTCGTTCCCACGGTCTAGAATCAGGTCCAAACGGGCCTGTCTTGCTTGGGGCCGTCTGGATGGACCGGACGTGCCCCTACTGGAATCAGGCTCCTCATATCTAAATGCCAATATACTAAAATTAATCAATAAATAAAGCAAGTCAAAGGTACATCACCATAAGTAAAAGTTTTAAAACTATAAATAATAGGGACTTCCGGTGATGTCAGCGACCTGCATGGCGGCGTGAAAACGAGCTCCGCCGCAGCCTGCAGCAACGAGGTGGAAATTCCCTGCCGGGGAGAGCGCAGATCAGGGCAAAGTGGAGAGGCAGTGGTTAAGGACGAGTAGAGGCAGTGAGCGGTGGCGAGAGACGAGCCGCGCTGACGTTCGGGCCCACGGAAGCAGTGCCGGTGAGGCGTAGAAGCACGTGGAGCTGGAGACGGGGAGCAGTGCCGGAGCGGCGAAGGCCTGAAACGCACCGAGGACCTCTGGAAGGAGAAGCGTGCCAAAGCTATTGTGGGGAAGAGAAGAGCCCTGGGGGAGAGTTTCATCACCCGTGGGCCTGAAGAGGAGGCGGAGAGCACTGCGGCCCGACGAGAAGGCTGGTCGGCACGGAGGCCTACAGATACCTGATACCAGGCAAGGTGAGCTGGGCCGGGCCGAGAAGGCTGCAAGTAGGGGAGAAGGAGAAGGGAGCCCGGTGCTCTGGGGCAGATCAGTGCAGCCCCGTTGTCCCGAAAAGCGCACAAAGAACTGGGGGACAACAATGTGAAGGACAACCTATTGTGCATGGGGTGTGTCAAGAGCTGCAATAGCCCCCCGCTGTAGCTGAGCTCAGGCAGAGAGGCAGAATAATCCCCATAGCCCACGGACCCTGCAGTGAGGAGGAAAGAAGAACAGGGAAGCTCGGGGGCCTATTGATCGACACTAGTGCTTGTGCGGCACAGTGAGTGTCGGAGAGGGTGTGTAGCAGTGGGCCTCCAGCCACGGACTAGGGGAGGTCAGGTGGAAGTCCTGTATACCGACTGAAGCAGATAAGGAGCACTGCAGGAACAGAGTTGCAAGCAGTCATAGAACCTGGACAAGGAAGTGTTCTGCAATCAAGGCGCAGAACCGTGAATCAGTGAGGAAGAAGCAGAGCAGTGCCAAGAAGATCTAGCACGCTAGCCACTATCTGGGATAGGCATTACATCCCACCATAAGCTAGGAATTGGGCGGAGGGAAGTCATGGAGAAGAGCAAAAGCGGTCCCTCCGTCAAGAAGAAGCTAGCGGAATTCCGCTCTCCCTACGCTACGCCGAGAGGAGGTAGGGAGGGGGACAAAGAGGGCAACTCTCTCCCCAATACATCTACAGTGACGGAGATAGGGGTGGAGAAAGTAAGCAGTCCAGAGCTGGCCACCATGATCAAGGACTGGCTCATTGAGTTGAAAGATGAGCTTAAGGCAGAACTGGGGGGAGTAAAGAATGAACTAAAAGAATCAATCCAAGGACTGAGACAAGAATTGATTGACCTAGGGGGCCGTGTGGAGGAAACTGAAACACAGTTGGAGCAGCAGGGCGAGGCCTTGGAGGAGCTCCACAAAGAGCTCGAAGATCGCTGTGGAATACAGAGAGAAATGCAATTGAAATTAGAAGACCTGGAAGATCGATCGAGGAGGTGCAATATTCGAGTCCGGGGCCTCCCGGAAGACAAACAATACAACAGGTCCGAAGAAGTGGAAGTTGTTGTGGCCCTTTCGCCAAAGTCAGATAAGTGATTTAGTTATAGTTTATTTTTAGAGGTTGTGATTTAATAATAAAAAAGGTTTCTACCGTCATTGAGTGGGGAGTTTTTCCCCTCCCCATCTCTTGCCGGTGGAATCCGACAATAAAATAAAGTAAAATAAATAGATGTTTAAGTTGAAATTTTTTTAGTTGGATCTGGGCCTTATTATGTTTTGACTTTTCATATTGACCATGAATCTATAAGCATTTGTGAACATAAAAAAACTAAAAAAAACCCGCAGTCTGTATGTGAAATAGTAACAGGAACTTATTGTCTATCCACTTGAACATACAAATGTGTGCAGAGCCAATAATCCTTTTGCTAAAGATCTCACTAAAAATAAACAGCAATAGTCTCCATTCTATAATATTTGCCGAAACGCTGCTAGTGTTGGGGTGCTATCAATAAAGTCTGTTCCATGTTGAGAGGGTCTCCTTGCTCCTTTCTGCCCCTTCTTGGCTTTTACAAGGGAACGTGCCTTTCTTTGGACTCTCCAGAAAGGGGGTTGGGGGGGACATGAAGTCAATTGCCTTGAACTGAATGAAAGGAGCAGGTCGATGCATGCTAGGTGATAAGAAAAGACAGGTAGTCAAGGGTACCAGAACAGAGAGCTTTATGTGCCAGAGTGAGAATTTTAACTGTATTCAGGCAGACATGGGGAGCCAGTGATGCTGAATTAGGAGAGTAGGGTGTAACATGATCAGATTTGTTGGCAGAAGTCAAAATTCAGATAGCTAGGTTCTGGACCAGGGGTTTGAACCCAGTCCTCGGGACCCACCTAGCCAGTCAGGTTTTCAGGGTAGCCACACACACAGTGGAGGCAACACATGCAAATCTCTTTCATGCATATTCATTAGGGTTATCCTGAATACCTGACTGACTAGGTGTGTTAGAACCCTTATTTTGGGTTCAGAACCTCTATTCTGGACAGATTTTAACTTTTTTAAACTCCTAAGCAAAGAGGTCTTTATGGGCAGCCTTCCAAGCTCTGACCAGATGTGATGCCTGATTGCTAGGCTAGACTACACCGGTATCTTGAGCGAGTCTTTCTCTGTGGGCTAAGTATCTAAGCAAATAGATCTCATACATATTCATTATGAAAACCTGACTGGGTTACAGCATTCGAGGATTGGGCTTAAGGATCCTTGTTCTGAGTTCTTCTTGTCTTTTCTCCTGCTACTTCCAGCCCAGGTGCAGCCAGACCCTGTGTCTGCAGGCCTTGCTGACTCACTGATGCCACAGTGCTTGAGATGAGAGGTAATGTGTGATGTAACTTCAGTTTGAGTCATGCGTTTCTACCCTTTCTATGCTGAAACTCAAACTCAGAGAGGTGCACGGAATGAGTATCTGAGAAACTTCAGGGCTTCTTCTTCTGGCCGTCAGACTTACTTTATTTATTTTATATTTATCTGACACTTTTTCATTGGGAGCTAAACGTGAGTTGCATACAGATACAGTAGGTATTTCCAGGTCCCCAGAAGGTTTACAATCCAAATTTATTCAGTTAATGATGGGCCTTTATAAGGAGGCAATGGAAGGTGACGTGACCTGATTAGTGTTTAGGTCTACTCTGTTCACCTCTGTCTGGGATCAGCTGTGTGTATTCAGGGAGGGGATGTAGAAAGCAAGGTTACTTACCTGTGACAGGGGCTCTCTGTGGACAGCAGGATAAGTCAGCCACACTTGGTGATGTCATCCAACGTCTCCATAGCTCAGAAGTCCAGAGTTTGAGGGCCTCCCTGCAGAGGGAGTGGGAGCCCGTCCCCCCCTTCCCTGCTTGTTGATATAAAACATGGCCACCTCATTGTCTGTCTGGACTAGTAGAGTCTGGCCAGTGATGTGGGTCTGAAAGGCTCCGAGTGCGTATGGGATTTCCCTGAATTCTAGCAGGTTGATGTGGAACGTTCTTTCCTTCACTGTCCAGGCCCCTTGAGTGTGGAGCTGTAGGCAATATCCCCCAATCCCACCTTTGATGCGTCTTTGGTGATGACCAGTTGGTGGGTCAATTGCCGGAGGGGTCTGCCTTGTGCAAGGTTCACTTCATGGGTCCACCAGAGTAGAAAGCCTGTCATGCTCGTGTCCAGTAGGATGACTGTGGACTGGGGTTGCGAGTGTTGATTCCAGTGAGTGCGCAGGTGCCATTGTAGGTGATGCATGTGCAGTCTCACCAGGGGTAGGACATGCGTGGATGCCACCGTATGACCCAGGAGGCATAGAAGGCTCTTCACGATATTCTGTTGTGTGGAGGAGATGGCATCACTCCGATGTGGTGGGAGGAATGCCCTGGACACTGTGGTGACAATGTCCGATCTGATGAACTCCAGGCACTGGGAGGTGTGCAGGTGGGACTTCATGTGGTTCACTAGGAAGCCCAAGGAGGATAGGAGAGTAGTGGTCGTCTGGATCGCTGCCCAGACTTCCTGAGATGAAAGTGCAGAGATCAGCCAGTCAACAAGGTAAAGGAAGACACAGATACCTTGCTTGCAGAGCTGCGCAGCCACCACAGCTATGCACTTGGTGAACACTCGCAGCGCAGGAGAGAGTCCGAATGGAAGGACTCGGTATTAGTAGTGGTTCGCAAGCACCTGGAAGTGCAGATATTTCCTGTGTGCCACGTGCATGGGGACATGCATGTAAGCATCCTGTAAGTCCAAGTCCAAGTCCATCCTTTGGCTGGATGAGAGGCAAGATGGATCCCAGGGAGTGCATCCCGAACTTCTCCTTGATGATGAATTTGTTGAGTTTCCTGAGGTCGAGGATGGGGCGGACGCCCCCCAATTTCTTGGGGACCAGGAAGTATCTGGAGTAAAATCTGGTGTTGAGTTCATCGGGCAGGACTGGCTCTATCGTCCATGAGGCCAGGAGGGATAGTAGTTCCATTGTCATGGTGAGGATCAGGTGCGGCGGTGTGCTGCTGGAGGGAAGGGTGCCCTGCACTGGCGTGGATGAGAATCTGATGCGGTACCCCACCCTGTGATCTTGAGGACCTATTGGTCCATCATGATAGCTTCCCAGGAATGTAGGAAAGTCAGAAGCCAGCCCCCCATGGGGGACTGGCCTGGGCCTTCTTGTCAAAGGTCGGGTTGGCTTTTCTTGCACTGGAAGGCATTGACCTCTGCTGCTTACACTCCTGCTGGCAGAATTTTGAGCGGAACGTGGCTGGTAGGATTGCTGCTTGTACCGTGGCGGTTGCCACTTATGGTAGGAGCTGTAATGTCTGGAAGATGAGTATGTTTTGTGATGGCGAGTCCCCTTGCAGTTGGAGTTAACACGTTCAGGACCCTCCTCTGCTAGTGTCTATAGAGTGGTTCAGTGCTCCCTCGTGTCATTGACAGTGTCTTTGACTTTGTCCCTGAAGAGAGAATCTCCCGCGCAGGGGGCATCCACAATGCAGTCATGTGTGTCCTCTCATAGTCCTGACGTGTGCAGCCACGCTAGCCGGTGGGCCAAGATAACCTTCCCTGCGGTCTAAGTGGCTACTTTGAAGGCATCATAGGCTGCTTGGACCTGGTGTTTTGTGCAGTCCTCTAGGTCTGTCAGGGCCGCAGTGGTCACTGCCTCTGCTTCTGGATTCTGGGCTGAGATGGAGGCTTTAAGGTTTCCCACGAGGACATCCTGGTACAGGGCATGCCTGAATTGATGGGCACACACCCTTGCACTTAGCATAGCTCCCTAGTACACCCACTTACCGATGTCGTCGAGGAGTTTGTGGTCCTTCCCAGGCAGGTTGTTCATGGTGTTTCGAAAAGACTTGATGTGCTTGAGGGCAGATTCTACAATGATGGAGTATTGTGGAAGTTGTGCCTTTTCGAACCCGGGTGCAGGATGCACCAGGTATTTAGCATTTGGCTTGTGGAGGCAGGCGGGGTTGCAGGTGGGGTTCTGCCACAGCTTTGCCAGGTTGTCATGAAGAAGTTGGTGCACCGGCAGGGAGATCAGCGTCTTTGGAGCTTCCAAGAATTGAGGGCCCCCTGGACCTCGCTCCATAGGTCCATGTTGTCGCAGGTTGTGATGGTTAGGGCGGTCATAATACAATGTAGAAATTTTGGCTAGGTCAAGTTCTCTGGGTTGACAGGTTGCAGGAACCCTGGTGTTGCCGGTGCCATTGTAAGGGCATCCCCTGTCTCCTGGGCCTTGAATGTGGTTGCCTCCTCACTGCCACTGAGTATTGCTGACCATTCTGGAGAGTGCATGAGTGAAGGTCCAGGTGACGAATCCCCCAACGTGGAGGGCCATGTGGCTGGGGTGGCTGGGCATTGATCCGTGGGCAAGGAGGTCACCGTAGAGGGATGAAGTGTTGATGACGTGGCGATTAATGCAAGCAGGGTCCTGTCTTGGGACCTCTCCTCTCTCTCTCTCTACTCAGTCCCTTGGTGCACTTATCTCCTCCCATGGTTTTCAGTACCATCTTTACAATGACGACTCTCAGATCTACCTCTCTGTACCTAAAATCTCTCCAGAAATCCAGGCCCATACCTCAGAATGCTTGCTTGACATTGCTACCTTTATGTCCTGCCACCATCTGAAACTGAATATAGCCAAGATGGAGTGTTTTATCTTTCTCCTTCGCAACCTTGAGGTCATCTTTGACTCTTCTTGCTCTTTCCCTGTCCACGTCCAACAAGATAGCTAAACTCTGTCAGTTTTTTCTCTATAATATCAGCAAATTTTATCCCTTCCTTTCTGAACACATTACTAAGACCTTTATAGCTGAATATAGTCATATATGTTTTTTAAATTATTTCAGCATTATTTATATGTAAAATTGTTTTTGCAGTGATGCAATCTTTGCTTTATCTTTCCCATTCACTTTGGTGTTCTTTTTCATTTTATTTTGTTTTAATGTTTATTATTTATTATTGTAAACCGCATAGTTAATAGATATGCGGTAGATCAAATAAACCATAACATATCATAACATTTATCCTCTTTCTAGTCACCCCCCATTTAGACTATTGCAACATGCTCCTCTCTGGTCTGCCCCAGAATCATCCCTCTCCTCTTCAATCCATAGCTTCACTGCTAATCTTCAGCCAGTGTCGCTATGCTCTCCTAACCCCTGTTCTCAGGTCACTTCACGGGCTCCTTTTTGTTTCTACGTCCAGTTCAAACATCTCCTACTGACCCACAAGTGCATCGATTCTGCGGATATTCAATACCTCTCCTCTCCGCTCTCTCGATGCTTCTTCTCGGGAACTTCACTCGTCAGGCAAATCACTTTTATCTTTGCCCATCTCTTCCACCGCCAACTCCAGACTTTGTCCATTTCAACCGTGCTGCACCTTATGCCTTATGCGTCCGGCTCCATCTCTGGTCCTATTCAAAACCAGGCTGAAAACTCACCTCTTCAAGGCTGCTTTTGGATCCTGACTGCCTTATTTTCCTGTTTACCAACCTTGTATGTTAAAACCATTTCCCCTTCATTCTACCCTTGTCCCCTGTTTGTTATGTTTGTCTCTTTCTTGAAAAGATTGTAATCTCTATTAAGCAGGGACTGTCTCTTACATATACGTGTACCGCGCTATGTATACCTTCTTTCACTATACAGATCATATGCAATAGCAGTAGTAACATGGGCGTAGTTTGACTGCTTCATTTGGGGGGCAAAGGTTGGTGTGACATATTTGTATTGCCATTTGCATATTTTCATGTCATTTGCATATTAGCATTTTCATTATGGTTATCTTTAAAAAAACACTAGATGGATAGGAAGCCAGTATTTAAAACAGGTGAGGGATGAGATGACAATCCCAAGATACTCAAAGAGGGAGCAGAGGTTCTCATTCAGTCTCCCCAAAAAAGGAAAGCAACCTATTCCCAGGCTATATAATTAAAAAGCAGCAAAAATTGTAGCTGCTTAATTATTTAGCCTGGCACTCTAAGATTAAAAAAATACTGACACCTGTAAATATATATTCTGCAAAAAACAAAGGTGCTCACATACCAAGGGACAAACAGAGAACCACAAGCACAGTTTCTACCACCAAAATAAATTATAACTAATTTCATTTTGGCAGTAGAAACTGCGCTATGGTTCCCTCTTTTTCTTTTTGAACATCTATTTTGCATCCAATGAAACCCCTCCTCTAATATTAGGTGCAGAATAGAACTAGGACATTTCACCATAGGACCCAACATACAAAAAAAAAATCGGATTCTGGTGTCACCTCATTAACAGCCTTTCACGTACTAGGCAGATTGTGAATTAACATAAAACCCTACAAAAGTCACTGAAGATTTATAATGCAAATCTAGCATACCATAATGACACCAGCTTCTAAAATTAACACAATAAGGAGCCTACCCAGAAAAGAGCAGCAACATAAATATTGCAGTTGGCCTTAGAACATTTATTTATTTTAATTTCTTATATACCGCACTCTTCGACATCAGCGCGGTTCACAGAGAACACAACAAAAAACCAGAACAACAGGCTGTTCGGTGTTACATATAACAGGAGTATCAACTTGGAAAAACATGGGAGAACTATTTACATGGAATATGCAATCTGTTAACTAGATAACATCCTTAGACCTATTCTGAAAACTGAATGAGTCAGATAGCATGGAGTTTCTATGTATGATCTAACAGAACACTTGGTCTCAGTCACATAAGCAAAACACAGTTAGACCGTCACCAAATACAGAATAAATTATAACAAACTTGAAGTAGAAATAGGTAGACAAAATTAAATTGAAACCCAAAAATATCAGGCTCCGCATGCTGTGCAACACAAGAGAGAAGGTGGGCAACACTTTGCCTTACCTTTGATGAGCAGCAGCATGAGACACACAGGCTTCTCTGCTCCCACATGCAGGTGGCGGCGGCCTCTCCCTACAGTCTTTCCCCCTCCATCGTTCTCAGTGCTTGTCACTCAGAGGTGGCTGTGTCACTGATTAGGCTCTTCCCGCAACCCATCTCTGAACAAGAATCACCGGGATCGAGGGAGGGGGTAGACCATGGGGAGAGGCAGTGTTGCCTGCATGTGGCGTCATAAAGAACTGTGCCTCATGTTACTGCTCAGCAAATGTAAAAGCAACAGCTAGCAGGGAGGTGCACATAGTGATGGGATTTTATTTGTGCAGCTGGTCAGCCTATAGCTGGCACCAAAATTCCAAAAGTGCTTTGCCTCTATTGCAGGACTCGATAAATTGTGTGTTGATTTAGAAGCCAGTGCTTGTGACCTCCTCATGTTCCACCCCCCCCCCCCATTGTTTCTCACACAAGTCTCAAGTCTCATGAGACTAGTGCCAGAGTTCCTATATTATGCAATACATATAACAACAGTTATAGCTTCAGAAATTAAGTTTATACATGTGTGTGGTGCAATGGTGATGTGTCTGTGGGTGCTTTTGTGTGGGTGGGGTGCAGAGCTGAGGTACCATTGTGTATGTAGCATGAAGGTGATGTGAGGTGGGGTGCCTGCAGCACACAGTTGCTAAAAACCAAAACAACAAAGGGGCACAGCAGCCCCACCACATAGGGTTGCTAAAAACCAAAAAAATAAAGGGGCATGGCGACCCCATCATATCAATTTCCACCCCACAAAAGAATAAAAAGGGCCATCCTGTGGGGAGGGAAGAGAAAAAGATGGTGGAACATTATGGGGGTGGGAGGGAGAAAAATGGTGGACCCGTCGTGGAGGGATGGATGGGAAGGGGAATGAATATGGACCCATCATGGGGGAGATGGAAGAGAGAAAGAGGAAAAGATGGTGGACCCATCGGGGAGGAGGGGGAAGAGAGGGAAAGCTGGTGGACCTATCATGGGGCGGAAGAGAGGAAAGGATGGTGGACCATCATTGGGAGGTGGGGAAGAGAGGGAAAGCTGGTGGACCTATCATGGGGGGGAAGAGAGGAAAGGATGGTGGACCATCATTGGGAGGTGGGGAAGAGAGGGAAAGCTGGTGGGCCTATCATGGGGAGGAAGAGAGGAAAGGATGGTAGACCATCATTGGGGGGGGGGGGGGGAGGAGAGACACAACAAAAGTTTAATCTTACCAGTGAGGTGGTGGTAGGTCTGGAGCAGCATGAGACAGGGCAACAGCAGCCTTCTGGTGGTCTGGAGTGGCAAGGGAGGTTCAGGCCTGCCGCAAAAGCAGCAGCAGCATGTTGGCTGCAAGTCAAAGAGTGACTGAGACAAAACTCTGGCTCTCAGTGGTGGCAACAATCTGGGCAGCTGCAATCTGGAGTCGTCAGCGGCGACGGGGGCCAGGTATCTGCTGATCTGGCTTGGCTGTCATGAGCTCTGCCAGCTCTGCCCCTTCCTCTCAGTTTGTGAGGGGAGGCAATGCCTCCCCCTCACCACCCCTAAACTATGCCCATAAGTAATAGTAGTAGTATGGAGCTGAGTGATGCATAACCTTGAGTTGGAGTCATGCACTAAAGCCCAGTGTGCATTTTCCTAATGTTGTTTGCTACCGAATGCAGTAACCAGACAGCATGTAAATAAGTAGCTTGCAAAAGATCTGTGCTGAGATGGTTGAGCGCACTGGAATCACGTGCATACAGGTCTGCACTAGCAGCATCTACAGGGTGGCCCCAAAAAAGTGAGAACATCTTATAAATTAAAAGCTTAAATAGGTTACTTATTTACCTTTTTTAGCTATATAACGTCTTTATTTCGACAATTTCCAGTCGCCATCTTTTTTTTTTAAATTTGTCAATCGTTTACATCTCTCTTTTTGAATTTTTAAATAACTTATATGCTACGAGATGTTCTCACTTTTTTTGGGCCTCCCTGTATATCTTGCATGTGTGCATGTCTTAAAATGCTATTCAGTGCATAAAGATTGGTAGCTCAAAAATTAACCACAGGTAGTCGTTTTAATCTTCAAGTCTCTACTGCTTTAGTTAGAGCTACAGATAAGCTAAATTAGTTGCTACAGAAGGTCTCAGATTTATAAACGATGGACCTCCAACGAGAGCTCACACGTTCTCTTAGCATCAATGACCTTCCCAATGTCTTAACTTCACTTAACACTTTTGGATCGTTTCAGCATTTAATAAAATAAAAACTTCGCTTATCTTGAATAAATGTGACTGTGTCGTCAAAAGATATTCCCAACTCTGATGTACCTTAAAAAATTTCCCCAATGCCGACTTAAGAGTACTGCTTCCGCGTTTCACTTAGCGTTTCTTCAGGGGTCTGTTTAATTGGGACTGATGACAAACTTTAGTGTTCTGTTTCGAATCGTAAAATACTAGTGCTGGCCTGCACAATCGGTGAAAATGAGTGGAGATGCTGCCCGCGTCAAACTTCTATTAGCAGTCTCAGAAGTTGCATTTCTAATGTCCAAAGACGCCGCGCAGTAGAGACTTGAAGATTAAAACGACTACCTGTGGTTAATTTTTGAGTGTACAAAACTATTGATTAGTGAATTTTCACACTCTATAGAAAGACCCATTTTTCAGTGTCTAAAGATTGGCAGCAGCAAAATCTTACCTGTGCATTGGGTTTTCATGTGAAAGTGCTGGAATGCTATTTCACACATAAACACTGACTTTATTCTGCACAGAAATATTATGTTAACAATCTAGCACTTTATTGTTTGTTCCAGCCACCCTCCCCTCAGCTCCTTATCCTCTGCCATTTCTCTTTGACACTTTCCCTTCAACAAAGCCAGCAAAATGTTACTGGTACTTCATGCCCAAGGTAACGAGAAGAAAGTCATGAAATCCTCACTAGCACTGATCGCAGTAGAACAAGCTAACCCATTACTCATCCTCAGATGTGGTGTTAAAGCCCCAGTGTTGCCTTGCACTGTCTTTGGGTTTTCTTTGCATGTCTTTGCATCTGGGTTTAATAGCTAATACCTTCATTACCAGTGTGCAGCAATAGCCAAAAAAAGCAAAGAGAAAGTTAGCAATTATTAGGAATGGAATGGAGAATAAAACAAAGGATGACATCATAATGCCTCTGTATCACTCCATGGTGTGCTCGCACCTTGAGTATTGTGTGCAATTCCAGTCACTGCATCCCAAAAAAAGATATACAGTGGGAGAATTAAAAATGGTAGAGAGAAGAGCAACCAAAATGATAGAAGGGATGGAATGACTCTCTTATGGGGAAAAGCTAAATAGGGGAGATATGATAGAGAGCTAAAACTTCTGAGTGAAGTGGACCTAGTAAATGTGAATCGATTCTTTACTCTTTCAGAAAATACAAAGACGAAGGGGCACACCAAGAAGTTACATAGTACATTTAAAACAAATAAGAGAAAATATTTTTTCACTCGACTTATAGGTAACCTTTGGAACTTATTGCCAGAGGATATGGTAAATGCGGTTAGCGTAGCTGAGTTTAAAAAAAGGTTTGGACAAATTCCTGGAGGAAAAGTCCATTAATCACTATAGACTCGGGAAAGCCATGGCTTATCCCTGGGAGTAAGCAGCAGGGAATCCGGCTGCTTTTGGGATATGCCAAGTATTTGCGACCTGGATGGGCTACTGGGAAACAGGACACTGGACTTGATAGAACTTTGCTCTGACCCAGTATGGTAATTCTTATGTTCCTACCATGCATTTAAATGATGTGTGTGCTAATACCAGTATAAGTGCTCACACATGGTTAGCATTTATTTGCATTGGATGCTGGAAGTAGCACTGAAAATTATGCCCAGAAGCTGCACTAAATTCTGTGTAAAGTCTCCTGCATTTTATTGCATCGGCCCCTGGGAGTTTACAAATGATCATATCTGTCCTTTAACAGCTGCCCACAAACTTTTCCACATGTCTAATTCTCAATACATATGTTTGCCTTAATTCAGCCACTCTGTCTCCCCTCCCAAGCCCTGCAGTACAATTGGAAAGAAGGCAGGAGTGTCCCTCCTGATTTTGCTAGGAGAGAGAGACCCTGCCCTGTGAGGGAAACCCTGGCCCATTGATTCAAAGGCATCAGATCACAGTTTGGAAGGGAGGTATCTGTCTGGTGGAGGGGGTGGCGGCAGAAAAGGAGGGAGTGACTGATTTATGCCCCCCCCCCCCGTCACTCACCAGAATACTCTCTTTTTTTCCATATGTTTTTATTAGCAGTGGATTGCAAAGGTAGAGTCAACCATATCATACACAACATTTCGTTCTTGATCACATGGAGTAAATGGAAAAATACAGAGATTTTCTACAATTACCTATCGTGGACATGGCAAGATAAAGCAAAATGTCCCCTTATTCTTTTTTAGGCTTGTTGCCACCTTCCAATTCCCACCTTGCAAGACCCTCCCCCACACTATATGTGACCTCACTTCCCTGCTATCCTATATTGGGCCATGTGCCTAGAGGTCCATTTCCTGGCCCATTAGGTTGTCCGCACTCAGAGAAGGAAGACGTTGGCAAGAAGGCACTCTGCTAATCTAGGGGCATAAGGCAGCAGGCTCTCTCTCACCTGCTCAATGCAGCCCTTGTACCAGTGGAAGTGTGGACATTTGCACATGATGAGTGATTTTATGGTTTGTAACAGGTTTCTCTTAATGCCGCTGGTGTCCTGGGCCATGACAATGTCAATCTGTTTACAGATGCAATGACCCTGGTATGCATTGGTCAATTCCAGAGTGACATCTTTTTCTCCTTGTGTCCACTGGGGTCCTGGCACTGCTGTGAAACTACTGGTCTATTGATACTTTAGTTTTCCACTGGATTTGCCCTGCCACTAGGTGGAGTAGGTATCCACCTAGCCGTGCTGCATGAGAATAGCACTTTAATATTGCTGTCAGTGCAGCACTGGCCCTTTTAATGCAGGCCCATGCTCAAACCCTGCTGAGTCCCACCTCCTCCAACAGAAAGAGGGCTGAGGCATCAGAGGGGAAGGGGCGGGACATGGCAGTGCTTGACACCAGGCTATGCTCAAGGCCCTGCAGTGCGGCTACCTTTCATTTCACTGTGATTTATGCACTGGCAGAGGTAGGATGGTGGTGGCAGCAGCAGGGGTAAGGGGAGAGAGATGTACATGGGTGTGGGGGTGGAGAAGAGAAGCTGGGAGGCAGGGAGGGGAAGAGGAGATGTTGGACACCTTGCATTTAGGGTGGGGAAGGAAAGGAGAGATGCTGAACACCGAGGGGGAGTAGAGAAGAGAAGGGGAAATGCTGAACGGGGGGAGGAGGGGGTGAAAGGGGGAGTGGAGGGGAGATGGACTATGAGTGGGGGTTGGGCTTTGAGCTGCCACAGGGAGGGAGGGCACATGGCTGAAGGTTCGCCAAGGGCACTAGATACCCTTGGGCTGGCCCTTGTTTCCAGTTACCCTACTTTTAGCCCCAGAGCTACAACCATCTCCATGTCCTCAAGGCCAGGTCGAGCCACCTCTTGTTTCCTCCCTCCCCCCATATCCCTGTGGACTTACAGACCCTGATATCTTACAGGAAATGGTTCCAGCAGGCCTTTACAGGCACTGGGAGATGGGTGGGCATTGGAGAGGTTGCAAAATCAGGACTGGCTCAATCTGTCTATATGACAGGGAACAATAAAGACCTGGAAAAATGCCAGCCCTAATTCTGTTCACATAAAAATTACGATGACTCCGATTCCTCAATGTATTTCCGTGTGTATGTGTTGTCTGTTGGACAGGGCATAAGGCAAACCAGTGTATACTGGTCCTTGGTGGCTAAAAGAGAAGTTACAAACTCCACTTGCCTCAGGGCCCCTACTCCTCCCTCCTTATACAGAGCGGGTGACATTTCTACATATCTGACCAGAAATGATGATACATAAGTGACGGACAGCAAATAAAAAGTAGATGGGTGGATAATTCTAGTTTTGCACCAAAAGCTCGTTGGGCAAGATCTTTACCCCATGAGATAAACAATTTCATTTCTTCTTATGATTCAGTATTATTAAGCAATCAGTCATTCAGTCAGCTCTCTGCCTTCCTCATAAAGTCACAGATATTAATCTAATTATAACTATCTAGTGATTTTTAGCCTGAGTTCTATGGAAGAGAAACGTATTAGTTTGCGCTGACATCTGTGTTTAGTAGGCTGTTTCTATGAGTGTGTCTTCCTCTTCTTTCCCTCCCCTCCTCTCCTCTACCCCAACCCCAATTAATTGGAAATTGCGAGGGGTGTAATTTTCAAACTTTGAGGAGTTGTAGTCACTTTCTGCTGCATTTTCTGAAGTTGTGAAATGATCGCATGGAAGGTAGGAGATATGTGTGGCTAGCAAATCGGTGCATGGTATATTGAATTCTTTGCACTGCTTGATAAAAAAAAGTTGCTAATTTTTTTTTCAAAAAAAATGCATAGAGAAAATCTAGAAAAAAAATCCAGTTCCGATAGAAAATGTTTCTTTAAAGAGGCATAAAAATAATATTTTCTTTGAAATAAGAGGCATTATAAAGATAAATTCCATGGGCACAGAATGGGGAAAGGTGCCTACCTATATTACCCCGTGTCCTTTAGAATCTCAGAATGAGTTTTGAGGGTGGCCCTGGAGTTCAAAACCCTACAGGACTCATGTGGCCTCAGTCAGGGGAGACATGAGAAGATCTTGTGAGAGGCGCTTTTTTTTGTATGACTCTTTTTCTACCTCACCCCTATGTGCTAGTACTTTCTAGTAATCCTATTATTAATGTGAACCAGAGCAGGACAACCTACTTAATGATCACAGGGTTGCAGGAAGTGGCTGGAACTTACCCGATACATGGTTAACTATTTTCTTGCCTGACAGTTCCTTCATACTACATCACATTACTCAGCCTTCAAAGCAGTGGAAGTGGATCTATGGGACTCTCAGCCATTCCCAGGAAAGGAGAGCAATTATAAAGGAGAAAGGCTAAGTAGGTGATATACGAAGCTATAGAAAATACTTTACAGAGGGAGGAGTGGCCTAGTGGTTGGGGCAGGTTGCCATGGGCTGGAGGGAAGCAACATCAGGTCAGAAGGATGGGGGGTTCTAGTCCCACAGCCACTCCTAGTGGCCTTGGGTAAGTCACTTAACCTCCAGTGCCTCAGGTACAAAAACATAGACTGTGAGCCCTTCTGGGACAAGGGAAATGTACGCTGCTTTGACCTGGTGAAAAGCAGTATATAAGCATTACAAAATAAATAACCTCTTCATGCAAATCTGATGTAGTAAAGTTGGAGGTAGAAGAGAAGGGAGAAGACAGAAACAATGGGGAAACTATTGCATCAAGAAATGTGGGATCCTCTTATGGAGGCTATAAGATGGTTTATACAGTAGGATGTAATGTGGCCATAGCATGGGCTGTAGGGTAGCCTTCCAAATATTGCAAGCCTTTGCTGATGCCTTAATTTCAGGAATGTGACAGCATATGTCTATTAATAGAGAGTGGCTGGAGCCCCACTTGCAAGATGCCTCTCCCGTCTTCCCCTCTGGAAAGAATTCCAGAGGAGTTTGTGGATGTAACATGGACAGGCAGAGCAGCGGAGCAGCAATGATCAACCTCCGTCCACCCAACATTCCTCCGAGTTCTTCAGCTGCCAGAGCGCTATGACAGCATCCCACAGACTCCACAGGCGGGATGAGGCATTCCACAACTGGGGTGGAGATGAAGGCAGGAGCAACCTCAGAAGGGCTTGGGCTGTACTCTTTTAGTAGGGATCTTATTGGATTCATACAATGCCTCCTGATCAGCAAAGACACTCGAAATACTGTACAATCATCAGACATGGGAGGAGGAGGAGATATTTGATGTGGCGAGATCCATTTCTAGGATAAAGAGGCTATGCAGACTGCTTTTGCAGCTTTGTCATTC
This sequence comes from Ichthyophis bannanicus, assembly GCA_033557465.1. Lineage (NCBI taxonomy): Eukaryota > Metazoa > Chordata > Amphibia > Gymnophiona > Ichthyophiidae > Ichthyophis > Ichthyophis bannanicus. The sequence goes on from CM066031.1 coordinate 274,659,585, forward strand.
TACCTAAGCGTTTCTGGAGTGGGGGGAAGGGATGATGGGAAGTCCAATGCAACAAAGCACAGGGAAGCCAGCGGAAGGCTTAAGGTCACAGTCAGTGGGAGAGGTGAGACTTGAACTCAGCAGCTCCTGCTGTGGAAATGGGCCAAGGAAGGGACACGGAAGTACAGCGGAGCATGGGACAGCAAGAAGGGGATAAGTAGGTATTTAGAGTCTAGTGACGTCACTATGGAAAAGCTTTTCCCATGGCCAGCAGTGTCAGAGACCGATGACCTTAGAAAAAAGTCAAAGACAGTAGAAGCTCCGTCTGCTGTGCTGAGGAAGGAACGTCCCGTTGTGGCTGCATCCCCTTCCATATGTCTGTTAATTGAATTTTGACTTTTTTATAAGGTTACCAGATTTTTTGCAGGCAAATCTGGAACACTTATCCAAAGTATGGGGGGGAGGGGGGAGGGAGAAAGGGATACCTTAGTTCCAGGTTTGAGCAACAATGCACAGAAGAAGGAAGAGGTGTCATTACCCTGCCCCCCCCCCCCAATCCATCCCATGACAGAAGCAATATCATTTCCAAGCAGACAAATTGACAGAGAAATAGGAACAGGGATGCATATCCCCCCTACTATGCAAAAAATAAAGATAATGTATGGAAATTCTTAAAACTGACATAGTCACATCACTAAACTGCAAATACATTTTTTCTATCGCCTCTGTCTCCATTGCTGGAACCAGGAACAGGAGGCTGCCAAACAGGTTGGAGTCAGTGACATAGCTCTAAAATCAGGGGCAATCCCTGAAAATTGGGGATATCTGGTAACCTTACTTTTTTTTACTACTTTACAATTTGTTTTAATAATTTTATAATTGTAAATCGCTTTGCTGTTTATTTTACAAAAGGCGATTCATCGCATCAATAACATCCACCGTGATACAAGCAGCTTAAGACCAACTTTGTTCCCCTCCACCCCAAATGAAAGATAAAGGACTTTAGGTACTAAGCAGCATTAAATATGTTAGGTCACTGTGGGTTTGCTGTTGGATATAATGCCCTGTGCATCAAACCAATGCAAAAATATTACCATAGCTGTACAGTATTATTGATAGACTAGCCAGCCAAATGCCTTTGTGTGCTGCATAGAGAAAGGATCAGTTCATTTGAGGGATCTTTCCACAACCCATTCCTCTAGACCAGTATCATGCCTCTGCTGAACTCCCCCTTCTCCCCTTCCTGCAAACTGTGCCAGACCTCCCAGCTTTTAGAAGATAATCTATAAACTCCTGTGCAGCTAACACATGTAGTCATGAGTCTATGCGGGGCCTATTTTCTCAAGTAAAGCATGAGTGTAATTTACTTTATAGAACAGGGGCATACTGGTAAGCCTTAATCTAGGGGCGGCAGTTGCGTCTGCTCTAGAGCAGATAGAAATGGCCGTGCCTAAATTTAGAGAGAGCATGCATAAGTTATTACGTTCTATAACTTCTGTGTGTAAATTTAGGCCCCATCTACGCTCTGCTCAGGCTCTACCCCATGCACATCCTTACCGAAAGCACGTGGTGAGACTCACATGCAAGCTTACAGACTAGCAGTTGCCTAGAGTACGCGCACGCGCCCATAATATCACCTTCCCACAGACCCAGATCACCCCAGAAAATGTCTTATTCAGCTTTGCCAGCAGGAAGGACTCAGTTCTCCTCCTGCCCGCTGCAGTGCCAAATGGGTACTACTGGCAGTCTGACCCAAACCACAAAGCATGCGGGGTGATGGGCCTGGAGGTCCAATGCAGGAAGAGGGGAAACGCCCAGAATGACTTAGATAGTGGTAAGTTCCCTATGACTCTTGTGTATTCTGGAGCATTAAGAGGAGTCCTGTTAAGCCTCCTGGGAATTTATGTGTTCATGCTTAATAAAGTCATTAGCATGTTTTTAAATATGCTAATAATTGTCAAGGAACTGGTAGTAATGCCAATCTAACACATGCAAATGGCATACACTAACATGTGTCACGCATGATGCTTGTAAAGAGACATTAGGACCTTGGTCCCTAAGTGCGGAAGAAGCCGTGGGATACATCGAGCCTCCCATTCTTTTGCCCAGGATGGTCAGCGGGCTTCAAATTTTCTGAATAGTTTGATCCAGTCCTAGGGTTACCACCTGATGCCACATTATAAGGAACAGGCAGATCCAGTCCTGGTTTTACCCTACTGCATGCACGGACTTGTAGTTTTAATTTTCTTGGGAAAATTAATGGCATAATTAGAACTACAAGTCAATGCATGCAATGGGGTAAACCAGGGCTGGAATAACCTGTTCCTTATAACATGGCATCGGGTAGCTGTCGTATCCAGTCCTGGGTTTGCCCATATACTGTGCAGACTTGTACGCTTCCTTTCTTATGGCACTCAATAAGGACAGCAGCGGGTGTGAATAAAACCAGGACTGGATCAACATGTCTCAAAAACTGGAATCAGCTGCCAAGCCCATTCCTGCAGGATATGCTCCAAGATACCCATTCTTGCAAGAGATTGCTAGCTGATTTTAGGGGCTGTTTGACCACAGTTTGCATCTACAGTCTCAGGCCTCCAGCACTTCTACAGAGCTACCAGGAGAGAGACTTTTCAACCAATCCTGGTTTTGAACTTACATCCTAAATTCATTGTGGGATTTCTAGTCCCTGATTCTAGCCATTGAAATCAGTACTACAGGTCCCATAATGCATTGGATAAGATTGTCAGTAATGCCCAGAATTTCCCTCCTGGAACTGGGTATCTTGGCAGTTATGGGGTGCTGTGATGTCTGTGAACGAGAGGTGTGTTGTAAATGCAGAGTTGCCAAGTTACCCCATTCCAGGCGTGAAATTTTAAGTCAGTCCTGGATTTCTTACAATCTCATCTTGATGCATTATGGTACCTGCAGAATAGATGCCAATGGGTGAAATCAAGGACTACAAATACCCTACTGCACTGCAATGCAAATTTAAAACCAGAACTGTAAAAAAAAAAAAATCGCACACCTGGAACTGGATAACTTGGCAACTCTGTACATGTAGGGAGAGGGATAAGTTCGTATTTAGAAATTTTCCAACCATGGGGCTGAATGTAGAGCAAGCAGATGAGTGATTGGGAACAAATGGCATCCTAGGACGTAATCAAGACGTCCGCTTCTGTTACCTTGAGGCCACATTGGAGGGTCATAAAAGATTTTCCCCCATAAGACACCTCAATTCTTAGAGCTTTACTCAATAAAAAGTTGCCCCTTCCTCAATGAATCATGGTTATAACGCCTACCTTAGATCTTTCCATTTCTTTTTTCTTTGGAATTTTTATGTTTACTACAAAGTAAATATTGGGAAACAATCACATAAATCATAAGATATATACTTTACAATAGCTCTACAAACATCTGGGAACAAAATAATCTTATGACCACATAAGGGAATATCTTTCTTAGTGAATCTTAATCTTATCTGATTCTACTGCGCGTGAGATCAGGAGGGTGGCCCAAGTGGATCTCTCATCCACTGAAGATCAGGGCTGGACCAGCCACTGGCAAGATTAGGCTGTTGCCTAGGCAGTAGTCAACCACATCAATCACCCTTGGTTTGGAGATAAATAAATATCAAACAAACTGGATCACCAAACAAACCCCAAAAAACTTAAGTGAAATTTTCTATTTGTCGGATTATGCCGAGGGAGGTAAGAACTATCTATCCCCACCAGACGGCACCATCCATTTTAATGATATTATAGATAATTCAAAAGACTTAACTTATTAGAAGGACTAAATTTAACATCCCTCAATGCGGCATCCAATAGGCAGTAGTCAAAGCAAAGCAATAGATCCTGACAACCACACACACTCAAAGAGCTCTCAACACATCCTCTTAACTTCAGGAAGAGCAGATGCTCACATACATACAAAGCAAAGTTTAATATTTAGTCGGGCAGTTTTACAGGATTTTTGTGGGAGAGGCAGTATCGGAATGATTGTGATTGTCGAGTTCAGTTACCAGAATCTTGGGGGGTAGGGCTGAAGGTTCACCTAAGGGCATCCAATACCCTTGCGCTGGCCTTGCTGAAGATACTAGGAAATTAGTGAAATCTAACTAGATCCCGATTCCACTGTGTCCGGCACAGCCCCTTCTCTGTCTCACTTCTCTGTAAAACATTGGAAGAACTATAAAACATCTTCAAAACTATTATTGAGGTCACATCTGGAAACAACAAAACTTCTTGTAAATATTTCTTAAATAATATTTGAAAAGAAGCAAATATGTTTTAGGAAAATTTATAAAAAAAAAACATTTCTAGAACATAATCTAGTCTCTAAACTTCAGTTTGGTGAGGTAATGCTGAACTGTCCTTAATATGTGTCACTTCAGTAGCTCGTAAGCAGACACATGTGGGTCAGGTTTAGAAACCTGAGCTTCCAACCGCCTCAACCTTTCTTCTTGATCAGAAAGTCTCGTCACAGTTTCTCTGTTAAATTTGTTATCATATCATCATAATTCTGCAGAAAAGAGTCAGTGCGGGGAAACTACTTGCCAAATGTCCACAAGTGACACATCTGTGACTGCAGGGGATCATAGTTAGCTGAATCTGATCTTATCCCCATAGATAAGTGAATTGTTCTGGGAAGGGGAACTAGCTCAGTATCCACATTAACACACAAATCCACAGACAAGCTACTAGGAGAAATCTAGAGACAACCTATTGGGGTTTCCAGTAGCTGCTAGATCCTGTGAGAGCTTATCCCCCGACCTAGGGGAGGGGGTGGTGTTCTCAAAATGGGACTAATAGAAGCCCCAGACATCTGTGAAGACAAAGACACCTGTCATATGCCTGTTAGTAGAGTAATATGCCTATCCGTGGGGCCATTTACCCTGTATCTTTATCTTTATTGAAGTTCTTGATATACCACCCCCTGTCGCTCTTACCTTTGCTCCCTTCCGGGCCCTGAATTTGCTTTTCCCCATGGCATGGTAAATTATAGAAAACATCCCAAATGACCCCTTGGTTACATGCCTTTGGTTACATGCCTATGACTCTGCACCCATGGTCATGCCGTGGGATGGCTTCATTAAATAGGCCCAGTGCACTGATGACATCACAGCTGTTGCTCCAAGCCCATCATCTCTCAGCTCCACTTTCTTTGGCTCTGTTAGCCCTGTCTAGGCTTCCCACCGGCCTTAAGTCACCTCACACAGATATACAGGCTTCTTCGGATGACATGAGAAGGCTTGATTAAATAGGCCTGGTGTGCCAATGATGTCATAGCAGGGATGAGCTCTTCCACTGAGCCTGGAACCTCTCAACCTCACCTCCATTGACTCTGTTTGTCCCATCTGGGCTTCCTGCTATCAGCACTGGCCTTGGGTCTCCTCACCACAGGTGTACTTGCTCTCCGTAGCCTTTCTATTTGTTCTTTTCTGTCTATCTTGACTAGACTGGAAGTTGCAAGGAGCAGGGACTGTCTCTTATGTGTTTCTGGAAAGCTCTGTGTATTATTAGTATTTTGTTAGTGCCATCAAGTCACTGCTGACGACCCAGCAGCCCCTGGGTTATTTTGGCAAAGGTATGACCAGAAGTAGATTGCCAGACCTTTTCTTCCAAGGCAATGGAGGGTAAAGTGACTTGCCCAAGGTCACAAGGAGTGCCAGTGGGAATCGAATGCTGATCTCTTGGGTACCAGGCTGGTGCACTAACCACTAGGCTACTCCTACTATAAGTGATAATAAGGATAATAATTATCTGAACTTTTTGGGGATTTGTTTTCCATTCTGATGGACTCGGAGATTCTGCGATATTTGTAAGAGCATGGAGGCCCTGTCCCCCCCCCACCAGATCTAATTTACTAGAGATGTCCGGTGAGCACTGCTGGGTCAGACTGGGAGCCAGAGAGGTCTGTGTTAATGTACAAAATTTACAAGAGAGGGGAGTTCAGCCTTTGTGCCCACAGAGTAAGAAAAAAAAAGATTAGCTGATTCAAAACCTAAGGGACACATGTAAGAATGAGACAGAAAACAACACAAGAAAGAGTCTTGAATGCCAAATTAGAAATAACATCGCCGCCGCTTCACGTATTCATGACAAACAATAAACGTTCCATTGTAGCCCTCAAGCATGAAATCACTGCTTAGGAATGTCCTGGGACCATTTCAAAAATGTAATTATTCTTCTGAAAGAAGACACGTGTTGTGTGACTCCCAGGGAGCAGCCAGAAAAGATGAGAGAAGAGAAGCTGGTACCCCCCCCCCCCCCCCCCCCCCCCCCCGGTTACCGCAGGAGGGCTGGGGGCCCAGGCAATCCATTTCTCAACATCCATTTCTGCTGTTTGATGCTTGGCTAAAAAGCTACAGCTGTAATGAGGTTGGCGTTCTCAGATCAGCTCCCCTCTTGCATAGAATGATCCAGCCCAAAGTGTCTGAGACCATAAGATGGCAAAGTGGCCAAAGTTACTGACAAAGGATGCAGCCCAGTCTCTTATCCAATGCTGTGGTGCTTCCAAAGGGCATGGAGAGGCCAACGGGCTTACAAACTCTACGCCAATGAGTTTCCTGGACAGACTGGATGGGATATTAGGCTTTTTCTGCCATCACCTACTATGATATCATGTAAGTACTGGCAATGGCAGCATGTTGGATGCCAATGTAAGTATCCTTTCATTCATTCCTGCGCAGTTCTGAGCCTTTCCTGCAGAGGTGACCGTGAATCAAGTGGGACCATGCTCACTCCTGTCACGGCTGCACAGTCGTGGTCACCTAGTTGGTCTAGCAATGGACTAGAACCAGGGAAGTCAGGATTCAAATCCCAGCAACACTCTTTGTGGTTTTGGACAAGTCACAAGCCTCCTTTTCTCAGGTAGAGACTTAGCTTGTAGCCCCCTGGGGACAGGAAAATACTAACTGTGCCTGAATGTAACTTACCTCGAACTAGACATGAGCTAAATAAAATCAACACCTATTGTGAAACTTCAGCAGAGAGATGATGGTATTCAAGAGAACCACATAAAAGAGAGGTGGGCCATTTATACCCTCACAGATGACGCTCAAGATCTCACCCCAAGATTGGGGGGGGAAGGGCGTCATGTGCCTGTACTGGAGCAGCCTGTGAGAGAATACTAGCCATACCATCATTGCCCGAGTATGGGATCTCTCCATACCGGCTTCCGCACATTAGAGCAGACTGCAGGAAAGCGGCACCCCGTGCCTTTAAGGGGTCACAGGGTAGGAAAGAAGAACAGTCTGATCTTAGCCTGTGGCATGCACCATAACATCCTAAGCAGGAACTAGGTTTTGAAAACTCTGTAACATTGCAAGTTTTACAGCCTCTAGAAGTCGTAGGAGCATCCATCTCCTGTTCTCTCAGCACAGAGCTAATACGCCACATGAACGCTAAGAACTGAAGACAGAGTCCCAGTAATGCAAGTTTCCCTGCTCATAGCAGTGAGTTATCAGAACCAGCTGTAATAGCCAGATCCCAAAATGGCTTACGTGGGCACTTCAATTACAAGCCTCAGACCAGCTTACACATTTTGATGCACAAACCCAGAAATAAACTGCCCAGCATTTTTTGTCCATTACAAAATTCCTTTTTGCAAAGCAAGGAGTAATATTCTCACAGTCTGAAGGTCAGTACATGGGGCAGGTTTCTTTATTTTGTCAGCGTTTGTTGTGGCTGGAGTCCTCCAGGGTGGAGACGGCCTTTTTTTCCATGGTTCGCTGGGCTGCTTGCCCCTGGCGGCTGAGGGTTCTGCCCCCCAGTCCCTCTGAGACCCAGGGTCAAGCCAGCACCAGGTTTGCCTTTTATGGCATGGCTCAGAAGAAGGCAGCCCACGGGTAGATTACTCAGTGCCGTGGGAACCTCCAGTGCAGGCTGAGCAACAACTCTCGCCATCCTTTCCCTCCACCCTCGTCACTAGCCCCTCCACTTCTGTCCCTGGGAGGGTTCATAAGTACTTTCCATTTACAGAAAGATAGAGAGAAATGAGCTCATGTCTGTACATTATCCCTTCCTTGCACACCCCACTACCCCATGTGAAGGACAAGGGGCTGGGTCTGCCCACGACTATTTTTGGAGAGTCATGGGGTCCGGAGTTTGTTGAAAGAAGCCAGGGGATCTATGCACTGCTGCACATGAACATATATACAGACAAACACACATATGCACAGGTATACAGAGACCTACAGATACAAGCACAAACCCACATATAGACTCGAGCACGAATACACAGACACACAAATAAGCACAGAAAGATGCAAACAGAGACATGGATAGACACTGGCACACACCCGTACAAAGCCAAACCGTGCACAGATACACAAATACAGATAGAGGTGCATTCCAATGAGTGAGTACAGGCCCCTATGTGTCCGATCGGAATCAGGACGCACAAAGGCTGACCCAGTTCTGATCCCGCTGGGGCTAGACGTGCCCTCCGGGATCAGAATCGGGTCTGGGCCTGTACGTGCAGGCCGGGACCCGATTCAGATCGGCCTGCACATACAGACCCCTGCCTGGCTAACTCAGTCAGGCTCCTGAATGGAGCTGTGGTACCATGGAGGAGCTGCGATCCCCAGCCGCAAACCACAATCTTCGTTCCCCGCAATCCGACCCCCGGTCTGGCCTTCCAATGCCAGGGTCGGGCTGCGGGGAACCCCCTGCATCCCCTTTGCCACTGCCCGGCCTGCCTTATTTCCCCGTCTAGATCCGAGGCCCCGGACATACAGGGCCGACTGCAGAATTGGCCCTGTATGTCTGGGACCTTGGACCACCCATTGCCCGCCTTCACTCCGCCTCCGCAACACCGCCTCCCACCCCCATCTAAGCTTCCCAGTACAAACTCCTTGTTCGTACTGGGAGGCATTTGCCAGGGGACAGAAGGGGGGGGGGGGCGAATATTCATGGTACAGAATAGGCCCCATAGGCAAACCAGAACTGCCAAGCTACCCAGTTCCAGGGGTGAGACTTTTTGGCCATTCCTGCTTTTGTACTTATATTCTAAAGAGGCTCTTAACCCAGTCCTTGGGACACACCCAGCCAGCCGGGTTTTCAGGAGAACCACAATGAATATGCACGAGAGAGATTTCCATGCACTGCCTCTATTGTATAATAATCTCTCTTGTGCATATTCATTGTGGTTCTCCTGAAAGCCCGGCTGGCTGGGTGTGTCGCGAGGACTGGGTTGAGAAGCCCTGTTCTAAAGCAGTGTAGTGTTTGCAGTCTGATTCTACCCAGGGAAATCAGTGCTGCAGGTCCCATAATGCATCGGGATAGGATTGTCAGAAATCCAGGACGGGGGCCAAAATCTCACTTCTACAACTGGATAATATGCAGGAGTAGGAGACCTACACGTAGCCACCCGAACACACACAGATGTGAAAACACATATTCACAAATACCCAAGCATAGGCATGCGCTTAAAAACATGGGAACACAGAGACCCAAATACCAAGAATTCTCCCCAGATATATGGGATATAGTCAGGGGCATATGCTCAAATTCAGGGCTCCCAGGCAAAATTGTGCTGAGGGCCCCCACACCCATTTGTAGTTTGATAGGAGGTAAGCGTGGAATCACTGACAGGGCGGCCGTACCACCTCTCAATCTCTGCTAAATGACCTGATCCTGCCCGGCAGCCGGACAAGTGCCCGAGTCCATCATCTCCTGCTGCCGGTGCTAAGCCGTGTGATAACAGCTGGGTGCGGATCTTGTCATGGCAGCCGGCGAGGCACCCAAGCACTTCTCCAACTGCCCGACCGGATGAGCTGTTTAATTGAATAACGGTGTTGAGAGGTGGCACGGCAGCAACATTGTTAAAGATGAGTGCGCGGCCTCACTCTGCCTCCATCCCAGCAATGCGGGGATCCCTGGACCCCTTTCTCGCCTGCCTCTCTGCCGCAGGGACTGCTCGGGGGATAGTTGCACCACTCAGCATAATCTTCTCTTTCCAGTTCCTTCAGTTCCAGAACTCCTATTTGGTGACACGACCTCACTGATCAAAGAGAGCGAGGATGGTAGAGACTGAGAGAGCTCCTGTGCCAGCTGTTTTACGAGTTGGGTTGCGTTTTGGTGACAGGCAGCCTGTTAAGGAAAAGGTTGTTTTGTTTAATGCTTGCAATGTTCGTCATAAACCGGAGCTTTAGAGTGAATATATTGTTGAGGTGGGGGGATGTGTGGTCACTGAAACATGGTTGAAAACAGGTGAGATAGTTGTGGAGAAGCAACTGCGCCTTCAGGGTATTGTTGGACTTGCGTTAGTAAGAGGGGAAGGGGGGGGGATACTTTGTAAAGCAAGTCTTGGACCGGTTCAAGTATCTTTGAGATCTTTTAAGGGGGTGGAGTGTTTATTGGTTTTGATGGGGAGGAGTGGGTGTTCTGTTGGTATACAGATGCTTTGATTTTGCTGGTAGAAGAGTTGATAGTGGGCGAGGTTTTATTAGAATTAAACTCTTTAGTAGTATTGAATGATTTTAATGTGCATTATGAGCATCCAGTGCTTGCGTTTGATCAATGAGTTATTCTGGGTAGCAGGGCTGGCGCTACCCATCAGGCAAACTAGGTAGTCACCTAGGGCGGCAATGTTTCCAGGACAGCCCATTGCTGCCACTGCCACCCTTCTCCAGGACCTGCAGTGGTGACAATGACATTAAAACAGCAAAGCGGTGCTTAGCCAAAGCCTCCGACGTTGCATTGATCAGCCACTTCCACCCTCTCCAACACAGACTTCCTGTTTGCAAGGGGGAGGCAGTTCCTGGTGAAGGGCAGCAGCAGGGGTGAGGGCAGGAGCAGGGGGGTGGCAGAATCGAGGTTCACCTAAGGTTCCGCAACTCCTTGCACCTACCCAGTTGAGTATATGAGATTTGGGGTTTTACCAGTATGCTTCAATACCAACGCATGAGGGGGGCCTTAGTTTGGAAGCATGTTCAGCTAGGCTTGGTAGAAACATGGTCAGTACCTTGGTCGGACCATTGAATGATTGTGAGGACGTAATGTCTGCTCTCAATGGGCGAGTGAAACATACTATGAGAAAGCGAGTGGAACTAACAGACCAGATATTGCTGGATCATTTGGCCACTTGAGTGGATCAGGATTTAACCCTTGAGGGTTTAGTGGATTTAGTGATGATTGGAACATGAATGGTGATGTTATCGATTTACTTAGTGAGCATTTGGCTTAGAAAAATGAAGGCAGATAAAGAATCATACAGCCCATCCAGTCTGCCTTTCCATATCAACTACCAAGCTTGACAGTCCCTTTTTTTCCTCTAGAGAACATCTGTATTTGTCCTATGTTTATAGAATTCCAATACAGTCTTTGTCTCTACTTCCTCCATTGAGAGACTATTCCACACATCCACCATTCCTTCCAGAAAGAACTATTTCCGTAAATTACTGCTGCGTCTATCCCCTTTCACCCTCATCCTATGCCCCCTCATTGCAGAGCTTTCTTTCAGTTGAAAGAGGTTCTCCTCCTGTGCATTTATGCCATGGAGTAATTTAAACGTCTCTATCATATCTCCCCTCTCTTCGAAAGGATAAAGCCACAGTTTGTAGAACAGCTGAGAAAATCCAAGTCTGGATGTTTTGAAATCCAAATCCAGGGAGTTTTAAATCACCCAAGCGAATTATTTCAGGCGGTTCGTTCGTTATCTACGCATCAGTTTAAGATGAATGATCTAGCCTTGACTTGCGAAGGCTTTGCCATTTATTTTCAAGAGAAAGTAAGATGGAAACAGCAAGTTTTAGAGGCCGGGGTTTAAGGTAGCAATGATGCTGCTTTGGAAAAGGAACCAAAATGTTTGTTGGGTCTTGTGTTGGAGTGGACTGTGGGGCAATGTTCCCTCTAATTTTCTGTAGGCTGTATGCACATAAAATATCAGCTGTGCAGCTTTTGAAGGAAGGTTAAATTTTTGTGCGCCACATAACGACACTCGGAGTTATATACTTTAAAATTTTACTACATGTCAGAATACAGTATGTACACCACATTGATTGCACTAGAAAATATTGTAGAACTTGTGAAAACCATAAATACACAACAACTTTTCAATTTTAAGAACGTCTGTGTTGTTTTCTATTAGAATCAGAACCGTAATTTTTGTGCGCTCTGTTGTAAAGTATGTGCGCTCGCTCGGCGAGGTGTGTGCGTGCGCACACGCGCACAGCTTAGAGGGAACAGTGCTGTGGGGTATCAGTTGGAACTTTCTGAGCCGACTCCAATGAGGATGAAAGAAATCGTATGTAAGTTATGTCCTACTGGATGTCTTCTGGATCCTTGTCCAGATTCTTGGGTTAAATTATGAAGGGATGTGCTTGGAAATAACTTGATGAAGATTGTAAATACTTCATTGAAACAAGGGCTTTGTTCTGGAGAGGTTGAAAAGATCTATAGTGACTCTTCTGATCAAGAGTTCGGGTGATATTACGAAATATCACCCAAAATATTACAAAATATTTCCAATTTGCCGTTTTGGGGAAAAATTGTGAAACGCTGTAGAGATTCAGTTGCCATTTTATTTGGAGGATCATAGTATCTTGGAGGTACAGCAGTCTGAGTTTCATAATTTTTGCAGTGCAAAAACTTTATTGAGAGCGCCATTGAATGACATTTAGGTGTTTGCTAAGGGCGTTCGTGGTATCCTGCTTCAATTACATGTCTCGGCAGCATTTGATGCAGTCAAGAAAGTCTATTACCGGAGCGCCTTGCAACAGTGGTGCGGGAATATGAGGTGCCCCCAGCAAATCTCATTCCTGGCGCCCTGCTCTGCCTCTGTCCCTGCCCCCTTGCTGCTTCTGCCACCCCTCTCTGGTTTGATCAGCTGCTTATGCCCCCAAGCAAACTGGAAGTCTGCATCGTCGGAGGAGGAAGCGTGGCGCACAAGGTTTAAATAAGTGCTGCAGTGCTCTCTAAAACCATTGTCACTGCTGCTGATCCCGGAGAGGGGTCGCAGTGGGCCACCCTTATGCCATCGGCACTCTAGGTGACCACCTAATTTTCCTAATGGTAGCGCCGGCCCTGGTGCCTGGAGGGAATTGATTTTGGTGAGGGGGATGCGTCGGTGATGTCTGATAGAGAGTGAGCAAAGGGTGACGTTTGGACAGCAGTTATCCTTTGCTTGGTGACAGGACAGTGGGGTCCCTCAGGGCTCTATTTTATCCCCATATCTGGTTAATGAATATATGTTACCTACGGGGGTCATTTTAGAAGCCCTATTTGGATGTCTGAAAATGGACACGTGGATATGCACATCATGAAGATGTCCTCGAACCAAATTTAGAAGCTGGGTATATAGATATCCCCAGCACGAGAATGTTCATGCCGCATGGTGGTGTGGTGGAGCGTGTCTGGTAAACATACACGTGCATATCCGATATCAGAAATGGCGAGCACATCTCAACCTACCAGCGGTAACATCCATGTCTATTCCTTCTCCAGGGCATGAACAGACATCCGAAAAGCTCTCGTTCTGCCAGCAAAACACCCAAAGCAATATAGAAGGTAGGGACATGCATGTAGCATGGAATAGATGTCCCTGCCCTAAAATTTTGTCTAGGAGGCTGTGGGCACCGCTGTCCATTCTGGCCACATGCAACTATCTAAAATTGGGCCGAAACTGCACGTGGCTGGCCTTTTTTTGTTTTGACCTGGATGTCCTAGATTGCACCTAGACGTCATTTCTAAAATGTGCCTTCCCATGTCTAAAAACAAAGAGCTGTGGGATTAAAATTTTATGTTTATGCTGATGATGTTCAGCTATTGATTAAGTTCCCTCAGGATGAGTTAGAGTCGACATTGGAGAGAAGATTCAGTTGCTTACCGTTTGGCTTGCTCAAATGTCTTTGTATTTGAATTTACAGAAGACGGATGTTTTATGGTTAACATGTCAGCTGATCCATGTGACAGTGCTCCATTAAAATGTTCTAGGTTGTGTCGTAGTTTGGTGACATGGTTAGATACTTGCTTTCACAACTATATCTACAAAGAGATTATTTAAAGTTTTATTTGCAGTATTGTGGATGCTTTGAGCACTGAAGTCTTATCTTTCATAAGGGAATTTGGCTTCAGTGCCAGTGGGGATGAGTCTGCCTCACCTTGAGTATTGTAATTCATTGCTGTTGGCCTCCTGTCTAGGGAGATGATAAGGCTACAACAATCCAAAATATAGCTGCTAAAATTATTAAAGGCTAGCGGAGTATAGACACATTATTCCAATTTTAATTGAGCTACATTAGCTACAGGCATTGTATAGAGCGAAATATAAGATCCTGACTTTGTTTTTTAAGTCTCTTTGGGGGCCAGCTCTTCGTTATTTAGGCACAAGTTTGCAATATTATGGACCAGCCGGTTGTACGTTTAGGTCTATGGTGATGCAGAAGTTGGTAGTACTTAGCATACGGTAAATCAAAAAGGAGCGGTTCTGTGCATGGTCTTTTTAAGTACAAGCTCCAGTTTTGTGGCATTCTCTCCCAGAACACAGACTGATTTTAAGATTTTTAAGGAAATTGGGGGGGGGGGGGAGAGAGATTGTGAAATGGAATGATGCTTGTTTTGCTGTTTTAGATTGTGATTTTACTTTTCTGTGTACACCACTGGGAGCATTTTTGGATAATTAAATTGCAGGGGTGTTGCAAGGCATGACTAAAGAGCACTGGTGGAGCTGTATGTGTGTGTTGGTGTTGGGGGGGGGGGTCTCACGCAGCAGGTCAGGAGTGAGGTGCATAAGCAAATCTTTGTCTGAGGGTCTCAGTACTGGAATAGCAGGTAATTGCACTTCATTTCAGGCCCACCTCTGAGTTCCCAGCTCCCTCTGAAATATCACAAAATTCTCAAGGCCTGAAGATAATTACAATGGAAAAAAATGTTCTTGATTCCAAAGGTAGCCTCTGTTCTGAATGATGATCTGTGATTTCCTCCAATGGCCCCCTGATTCCCTGCATCCTGCTGATCCTGGCTTGGACACAGTCAGCCTCCATTTCCTGCAGATGTCCTCAGAGGGCATTCAGAGAGGACCCAGAGCAACAGTATAGTAATCGCAACTGCAATGAACTCTTCCTTTCTGCCTGAGGCAGAACAGCAGGGACAACAAGGCTATGGTGAAAGGAGGAGGGGCAGATGGGACCGAGACGTGTGCAGCATCAGTGATATACATGTGTATACATATACACTTTTCTAAAGCTACAAGAGTTAAAGAAAAAAATTCCAGCCTCGAAATGGAATGCTACACGATGCTCAAGGATTCATGTTGAATGATGCTGAGAAGATCAAGAAAAGGTAGAAAAAATATACAGAGTCATTATACCATAAAGATCAAGTGGACCAATAGCCATTTCAAGCTGTACCTTATGATCAGGAACCATTGGTGATGAAAGAAGTTGAAGCAGCATTTAAAGCCTTATCAAAGAACAAAGCACCGGGTATTGATGGCATTCCCATTGAAGTATTACAGAAATCAGATGGGGCTGTTGCCATACTTACAAGGCTCTGCCAGGAAATTTGGAAGACAAGAGCATGGTCAACTGACTGGAAAAGATCTGTGTTTATACCAGTAATGAAGAAAGGTGATCTGACTGACTGCGGAAATTATTACACAATCACTCTGACCCCACATGCCAGCAAGATTCTACTCAAGATGATCTAGCACAGACTACAACTATACCTGGAACGAGAATTGCCTGAAGTGCAAGCAGGGTTCAGAAAAGGGCGAGGAACGAGAGACATCATTGCAGATGTGAGATGGATCCTAGAGAAGGCAAAAAAATACCAAAAAGATATCTATATGTGTTTTATTGACTACAGCAAGGCTTTTGACTGTATAAACCATGAGAAACTCTTGGCCACATTAAGAAGCATGGATATACCAGAACACCTGATAGTTCTCTTGCACAACCTTTACACTGATCAAGAAGCAACAGGTCAAACAGAACAAGGAGAAACATAATGGTTTAAAATCAGCAAAGGTGTATGGCAAGCCTACATACTTTCCCTCTACCTCTTTATTTATATGCAGAACAAATCATCAGAGAAGTAGAACTGTATGAATGCAACTGAGGTGTGAAGATTGGTGGAAGACTCAACAACCTTCTCTGTGCTGATGCTACCACATTACTGGCTGAAAGTGACGACGATCCGAAACATTTGCTTCTCAAGATCAAGCAACATAGTCTTAAAATGAGCCTGTACCTTAATGTAAAGAAGACAAAGAGCCTGAAAACTGGCAAAATTAATAAGTTCACCATTGATGGAGAAGAAATTGAAATAGTTGACAACTTTAACTTACTTGGATCAACTATCAATAAAGAAACAACAAGCAGTCAAGAAATCCAATGACACATTGCTCTTTGCAGAATGGCTATTAAGGACCTAGACAAGATTCTCAAGAGCAGAGATGTCTCTCTCCTTACAAAGATTCAACCTGTCCAAGCCATGGTATTTTCAATAATGTCATATAGATGTGAAAGTTGGACAGTGAAAAAGATAGACAGGAAGAAAATCAATGCCTTTGAATTATAGTGCTAGCGACAAATACTGTGTATACCACGGACTGCCCGAAGAACTAACCAGTCAGTACTAGAGGAGATCAAACCTAAGCTTTCTTTAGAAGTTCTGGTGACAAGACTTCAACTTTCATACTTTAGACACATCATGCAAAGAGAGAGATCGTTAGAAAAAGACATCATGCATGGCAAGGTAGAGGTCAACGCAAAAGAGAAAGGCCAGCAATGAGATGGATCAATACAATAACAGAAGCTATGGGTGCCACTATTAACAATGAGTTGCCTGACTGAAGACCAAACACAGTTTAGGAGAACTATCCAGAGGGTTGCCATGAGTCGACACTGACTCAATGGCACTTAATAACAACAACAACACACATATACACTCAGGTGTACATGTATGTGAGTATACAGGCATGTGAATGTGTTTTTGTACATGTGACACCCTTTTCTGTTATGCAAACTTTACCCTTGGGCAGAATCACACACACAGCTCGGACTGCATACAAAATCTGTTTGCAGTTCCAACTCTACCTTGGTTAGCCCTAGAGAAGTAGCCATCTGATCTAGGGATGGTAGCAATACAGTTTTTGAAACCTGAAGACCAAAGTCCCATCTCTGCCACTTACTCCTTGCATGACCTTGGGCAAGATAGTCAATTCCATTTTGTGCTTTCATATCTTTTCAACAACTAGTCCAAAGACCTTGGGCTAGTTTGAGGCTGTATGAAAAGGGTAAAGAGACCTGTGGATGCCTCAATGCAGTATCCCCCTCCCCCACCCCAGCAATAAGAGAAAGGCAGCAACTATTTCATAATAATTCCCCAAAAAATCCAGCTGCAATAATCTGTTTAGTACCCAAGTGGTTTCCAGGTTGCAGATGTTTGCTCGCACAGAAACAGCGGCACAACCTATGAAAGACACAAACAGTTTCTGAGCCAGTGAGATAAAGGAGAAGAAAGTTACGAGGAGAGACAAAGAACTTGAGGCACAACCATGACAGACTACAGGAGAGAGAAACCGAGACAGGGGACAGGAGAGATAGAATGTGAAAGTGAAAGAGGGAGACAGACGCAACAAAAGGAGCAGAAGAGAGAGAGAAATGGATTTAACTCTCACCTTTCTCAGAAGTTCAGAGTGAGGTACGCTCGGGTACAGTAAGCCCCTCTTTTACTAATGCTCAATAGTCAGTTAAAGTGGCAACTGGCAGGCGGGAATACTAACGCATCAGCATGCCAGCCACTGCACACTAAATTATATGTTAACAGGCGATCGTGGGATGGGGCAGCGAAAGTGTGGAAAGTGGGCGTGGTAAGTGCATTACCACTAGCGCCAGGGCAATTGCCATGTGGTTCTTGAGTTTACCTATTAAACCTCTATAGGAATCATTAAGTGAACCCAACCTAGCCTTAGCTGATGAGAACATACCGGTCACGCCCCCGACAGCTAATGCAGGGGCTTTGCAATTAACGTGCATTTGTTTATTGCATTAATTGCAAATCTTTAGCGGGCTTTCGTAAAAAGGGCCCCTACATATTTTCCCATCCAAAGAGAGTTTGCAATCTAAGTCTGTATCTGAGGTACCGTAGAGCGTTAAGTGACTTGCCCAAGATCACAAGGAGCAACAGTGAGATTTGAACCTGACTTCCCTCGTTTAGCAACTTGCTACTCTAACCATTAAGCTGCTCTTAGGAGACAGAGGAGGACGGAGGAGGCCTGGGAGAAAGAGGCTGAGGGGTGCAGAGCTCTGAGTACTAAGGATGGTTGTATAAGTTAGTAGGGCGGCTTAACCCTTAGCAGATTAGGTGGTCACCTAGAGCAGCATTTTCAGGGGGGGGAGGGGGGAGGAGCTGCAGTCAAAAGAAAATAATAATTCTTGACAACCACACAAATTTTAAAAAATCATCAGTGTCCTTTCACCTGCATGGATGGAAGACTGCATATAATTTTCAAGTAGCTCATTTACTTAAGTTCTTGTAATTTGGATGTCACTTAAGGTGAGTTACATCAGGCATTAGGTATTTCCCTGTCGCTAGAGAGCTTACAATCTATGCTTCTTTCTCTGTAACATTAGCAAAATCGGTCCTTTCCTTTTTGAACACACTACTAAGACCTTCACCCAGTCTCTTGTCACTTCTTGTCTAGACTACTGCAACCTCCTCTTCGCTGGTCTTCCTCTGAATCATCTCGCCTCACTTCCATCTGTTCAAAACTCAGCTGCACGGCTAATCTTCTGCCCGTGTCGCTATGCTCATGCCACGCCCTCTTCTCAAGTCACTTCATTGGTTCCTTATCCGTTTCTGCATCCAATTCAGACTTCTACTACCGACCTATAAGTGCAGTCACTCTGCTGCTCCTCACTCCCTTTCCTCTCTTCTCTCTCCCTGTACCGCTCCTCGGGAAATCCGCTCTTCTGGCAGATCCCTTCTATCTGTGCCCTTCTCTTCCATTGCCAAATCCAAATTTCAACCTTTCTACCTTGTTGCTCCTTTTGCTTGGAACAAACCACCTGAGTCAGTACGCCAGGCTCCATCTGTGTTCAAATCCAGGCTAAAACTCAGGGCGCGATTTTCGAAGGCACCTACACAGGTAATGCCTTCGAAAATTCCCTGGTTTGTCACTTACGCACCCCGATGCTATGCTGTTAGCATCGGGGCATGTTGGGAAGGGTCATGGCGCTACCTGTGTAGCACTGATTTTCGATGCTACATGCTTAGAGCTCTGCACCTTAAAGACAGGCGTGGGAAACCCTTGTCTAGCTGTAAGGCGCCAGAGCTAACAGTTTAGCATCGAAAATCAGTACAACACGGGTGGCTCCTGCAGTCTCCTAGTTGTGCCGATATACCTGGATTTTTCTATGCCAGGGCTACATATGACCTGGCATGGAAAATCCGGGTTAGGCAGGAGGGGGCGGACTATGTGCTGACATGGTGCATAGCACTGCCCAGATCAAAATCAGGCCCTCACTCCTTTGAGACTAGCTTTGGATCCTGATCCACCTAGTCTCCTGTTCACCTCCTATGGTTTCCTTACCATTCCCCTAGATATATCCTAGTTCCCACTTGTGATGTCTGTCTTAAATAGACTGAAAGCTGTTATGAGAAGGGACTATACAAATGATAAGCAGTAGTGGTACTTATACGCCTGAGACAATGTAAGGTTAAATGACTTGTCCAAGGACACAAGAAACACCAGTGCGATTTTAATTCTGACTTCCTTGATTCTCAGCCCACCAGGGGCCCGATATTCAAAGGCATTTACGTGGTTTACAGAGCAGTAAATTGTGTAAATGCCACGAAGCAGGATATTTAATGGCACTTACATGGCTAGTGTCACTGAATACCCCTGAATAATGCCACTATACACCCCAGCACTAGCCGCTTAGCATCGAGGAGTATCGGGGACGTTCCAGGGGCAGCGCACAAGGATAACCATTCAATGGCAATCTCCAGCCGCTGCCCGCTTATCCCTCAGTGGTGAAAGTTAGGCACAGGAAAAGCTGTCCTAACTTTCGCTAACGGAGCTAACCTGGGAGTGGCTGAATATCGCCGCTGCACGTTAGCATCTGTGCTATGTGCGGCTGTGCAGCGACCCCACATATTCAATGCCAGCGGCCGGATATGGCCCCAGATTGCATAGCCAGAGTTAACGTTTGGCAGCGACGGCTCTGCGCATTCGAGGCGCACAGCTGTTGCAAATAAATATCGGGCCCAGGTTACTCCTCCTTCTTGCGTTTATATATAGGACACACAGAGGCCCTTTTACTAAACCCCGCTAAGGTTTCACACTTAATGAGTGCTACCAATGCATCTTAAGTGCAAAGTCTTCACGGTAACTGTTGGGGGCAGGACCGGTATAGTCCCAGCAGCTAGTGCGCGTCTGGGTACCATAATAAGCTGCAAAGTAAACGTGGGTGCACCTAATGGCGCCCAGAGAGGTACTGTTAGATCAGTGGTTCCCAAACCTGTCCTAGGGGCTCCCCAGCCAGTCAGGTTTTCAGGATATCCACTATGAATATTCATGAAGAGATTTGCATACACAGTCTCCACTGCATGCAAATCTACCTCCTCCATATTCATTGCTGGGGAGCCCCCAGGACGGGTTTGGGAACCACTGTTTTAGCTGAACCCATGCTAAGTGCCATTTTAACTTCACTCATGCGCTAATGTGGTAGCCATGTCCCGCCTCTAACTTGCCCTCTGCCCATATTGGTGTACAAGTGCAAATTCGCTTACGTTTCAGTGGTTGATGAATGGCATGACTGCATGTTAGGACCCATTGCTGCCAGCTACCGCTTGCTAAAATGCACGTCAACTCTTGGCAACATTTAATAACAGGGACCCAACATTTAATACTTAAAAGTATGTTGTCCACATCTATTTTTATATATCATTCTGGGAGGAATAACACTGGGGTGATCACTAAATTCTCAGGGGGTAGAGGCTAAGGGTCTGAAAGATAATTGAAGTGTGTGTGCCAGACTGAAGGTCTGCCTAGGATGCCCAATACCTTAGCACCAGCCTTGAGTTTGTCCTGGCAATCAGCTTGCTAACCACAGAGTTCAAACCACAAATGCCAAAAGAAGCTCGTGCCAACTTGAGCCTTTCCAGGAACATCGCCAATAAATCCAATTTTTGGCTCTTTGAGTTTGGAAAGGTTAAGCGTGTTGGAGATTTCGAAGGATCATACTTATTGATATTCAACAGTCTTGCCCAAACTTGTCAGTTAGTAACATGAGAGTAGCTTAGGTACAGCGCACACAGAGACTTGGACAGTGACAGCGACTGAGAGGAAAATCCACAGAAAAGCTTAAGAGGAGATCCTCCAAGCCATTCTCAGCAGACAGGTCTTTGATTAGCACCTCATATTCCTCTGTGTTGGGGTTCCTGGCCTTGGGATCTATTGTTGGTACCTTTCCCATCTTCTCTTTGTTAGAATCAACTGCAGATCGAACCAAGGTAAAGTTAAACTTAAAAGTTAATAATAGCTTAGTTGCTAGGAATCGCTTACCCAATCTTGAAGTCTCCAAATAGACTCCAACAGGGTTTTTTTGCAGGCTCTGAAATCTCACTGAGAACCCAGACAAATAAAACACATTCCAAGGTTCCTCCAGGATGGCTGAAAGCTACATTTTCCATTACAGCACTCAAGAATGGAAATGTTCTTACAGCCCTGGAACATGGACTCAGAATGGCAGATGGAAAGCACACTGAAGGAAGATGAAAGAGGCAGGATGAGGGAAGAACGGATGCAGGAGGTGAAGGTGAGATGGCAATGGGTGGAGCAGTGAGGGTAGGTCAGAGGAGAATGAGTGGGCCTAGCTCTAGGGCAAGAGGCACCCATTCTGGGAGGGGGACCCTTCTAAAGATGTGGGTTCTACCTCCTGCTCTCAACCCCATTTAGTTTATTTACTTGTTAAGCCCCTTCTAGACTCTTCCCGGGTCCTCCTTCCCCATCCCTTCATCTTCTTTGGTTGGTCTCTGTGGAGATTTTCAAGAGGTAGCAATGGGAGGAGACATTATAGGGTCTATGAAGCAGTAGGTGCTCATAGCCCTGTGACTACTTCTCCCATCCCAATCTGTTATCAAAAAAACCTATTCAAAGCGTGGACCACCTGCTGGGCCAATAAGCATCTGCTGACATAAAGGCTGTGTGTTGATTTTCTCTCCTATTGCACAGTTGACAAGTTACCCAGTTGCAAGAGAGAGATTTTAGGCAATTCTGGATTCTCAATCCATTTCTTGGGACACACCTAGCCAGTTGGATTTTCAGGATAATCACACTGAATATGTGTGAAAGAGATTTGCATACAATGGAGGCGGTGCATGTAAATCTATCTCATGCATATTCACTGTCGTTATCCAGAAAACCTGACTGCAGGGCAGGCCCGTCCAAGGAGCAAGAATGTTTTTTGCACAGGGCCCCGCGTTTCAGGGGGCCCCGCGCAAAGAACATTCTGCATAGGTAAATTTAAAAAAAAAAAAAAAGCTGGTTGCTTGACAGCGGCAAGATTGAGTGTCCACGGGGCCCCCCCTGCCCAGCAGAGTCCTCCCTCCCTGCATCACCTCCCTCTCGCGCTGGCTTTCAGAGCCGTGAAGGGAAGGGAGAGTTTTCCTTTCACGGCTCTTTTAAGCCTGCCGGGACCCAGGGCTGATGGGAAACAGGAAATGCATCATTAACGTCTGCGCTTTGTTTAGTACAAGAGGAAATTAATTTATAGTTTTATTTCTACAATGTTGTTGTACATTCCAAGTTTGGCTTTTGGGATTCCGAGTTTAATTATTGTCTTTCTGTTTTTAAATTGTGATTCCTTGTTTGGTGATGGTCTATGTTCTGCATGTGTAACTGAGCTGAGGTATTCTGTTTATATAATTCCTATTTGACATTGCCACTTGTTCTCTTTCCCCAGTAGGTCATGTATTGTTATTCTCTGAAATGTATTGGTTTAATATTTGCAGTGTTGCCTTTTGATAGGTAGAGTATGGTGCTTTTTTTGAGTCCTGGTAGTGTTGTTATGATACAGTGGGTTTGCTATGGGTTCTAAATGGGCAGTATTTGTAGTAGTTCCTAATGTGCCTGGCAGTTGTTATAGTAATGTAGAAATCTTTTAGTCTTTCTTTATCCATACACTCATTAAAAGGCATGTTTACTAAAAGTTAGTGTATGGTAACATTATGCAAATATTTATGCAAATGAGGCCCCTTATGCAAATGAGGTCCCGCACCAAGTCTCCGCACAGGGCCCCGCACCCCCCCTTGGGCCGCCCCTGCCTGACTGGGTAGGTGTGTCCCAAGGATTAGGTTGAGAACCATTCACTAGAAATATCACACTGCTTTTGGGAGGTATGTTCAGAACCAGGACTGTCCAAAAAGTCTCCTTTCTGGAAGTGGGTAGCTTGACAGCACTGTTATTGCTTCTTAGAGATCTCCACTCATCAACCCTGATTTTGATGCCTCTGGTTCTACTGATTGCCTATATGGTTGCATAGGGCCCTGTTGAACAGAGACCGAGAAGGGGGTGTGGAGGTGAAGACTGAGGGGTTGGAGGATTTTGGGGAAGAGGAGGTAATGTTATCTTATTCTTCGCTTTAATAATGCCTGTTGCTTCAGTCATCTCATGGATTTTATGCTAGATTCTCACAAAACCAGATTTTCTCTGCAAAGGTCCCTGAAATCCAGTTAGTGAGATGGGAGCCATGTTTTTGGACAGCACATCTGTAGCCAGGAGCTGAATACTTCCTTTCTTTTACCTGAGAGTGGCAATCCCTCTTGTGCAGAGCATGTCACCAGAGACCCCCCTCTTTGCCCCACCCAAGGCCTCTCTCTCCAACAGCTCCACTAATATACCCTAGCTCCCTCTTTGACATCAAACCTTCCTTCCAGACCAGGCTTTACTTAGTTTCCAGCAAGACAGAGCGTAATCCCCAGTGCTAAGAAGAGCAACAGCTGTGGAAATGATAATTCCTAGGAAAGGTCCCATCACCACTCCCCCCCACACATGCTCTGCTCCTGAAATGCAGGTGTTCCCTCTGTCCTTTATCACCAAGGTTCAGTAAACCAGATAATCCATTGAGGAAGATTTTAAGATCAGGGCCGGAGGAGGAAATGGGGCCAGGCTTTCAGAGGCACCACAGACAGCTTCCTGAGAATGTGATTCCCTCCACCAGTATTACACAAACTCCCACTGCAGGACAGAGGTTTAGCAGCTGTATGGCTCCTGATAAAAAAACAAAATCTTTGCAGGCTGAGATACAACTTAAGGGACCAGCCATAAGGGCATTGTAGCGCAGGAACTTTGGAAACTTCACACAGAGATCACAGCCTACGAAGCTTCCAGGCGCACACAAACCCACACACATGCTGTGTTGTTTTGGAAGAGCAGAGATTATAGACAGTGACGGACAACCCATTTATGAATGCCGAGGCCCAAGCTTGAACGTTTTTGGTGTTCTTCAACGTCTGAGTTAGCTGGGGATGTCCAACAAGATGGTGAAGGGGGATAAAAGGCAGGAATGGAGGAAACCTTCACACATCCATTGCTTTCCCTATAAACCACCTGCATCTTCCCTGGAGAACAGAAGGGGGAGTCACCTCTCAAGCTCTACAGAACCTCAAAGAAAACATCCAACTTATGAGATGTTCCTCTGACTTTCTCTTAGGAAAGTTTAGACCCGTGATCTAGTAAAAATGACTGCCATCTATACAGCAAACGTTATAGGCAGCAAACAGGCAAATGTACAAAAGTGAATTAAAAACTGGGACATACAGAGCACAAAGTGACTTATCCGACATCACACAGAAAGTAGCAGCAAGAGGTGGGATTAGAATCCAGAACTTGCTGGCAGAGTCCTTGGTTGACAGCAGCAAGGCTCCTAAGAGGACTTGGGCATATAAAACAGATGAGACCCAATTTCTATTTTAAAAAAATGATTTAGCATCTCCAATTTTGGTATGGAAACAAACTCTTTTACATGAGAACAAGGTATTTTTGTCTTCATGCTGACTTTTAATGGCAGAAGGACAGAGCAGTAAAGGAAATTTTGACTCAGCCATCGTTACAGCTGAAAGAACATGTCAAATCCTAATTCTGTTCTGTGAGTGACTTCCAAGTTTTAAACAAGAAATCTACAAAGCTAAACCTTACCTGCGGAGCAGGATTTGATGTCAGGGGCTGAGTTTGGAGAAGTGTTTGTGGCCACACATCACGTGATTGCATGGCTAATATGGCCTCTGGCCCACACATGAAGACTGATGTCCTTCGGAAATTTGGCCAGGTGGCCACATGATAATGGCTGCCCATGGCCAACGAATGTCTTGCTACTGTATTGAAGCCACTATGGACCACCCCTTGCCTTTCTAACTCCCCACTCCAGCACACTCCAGCAGCAGAGGGAGATAAAAAGAATGAGATAAGATGGGGAGAGGGTATAGGCACTTCTGAGGAATTTGCAGCAAATAGAGAACACCAGGTCCTGTTTTAGAGCATCCAACTGATATGTCACATGGTAAATGACAGCAGATAAAAACCAAAATGGCCCATCCAGTTTTCCCAGGTGAGATTCATCCACATCGGCTTGATGCTCACACAAATTCCATTGGCAGCCTAGTAGCCGTCTCCGTTTCCTCCATGTCTGTCACCTCTTGAAGCTGTACCACTGCATTTTGACATAATGGGACATTTCCCCCGTTCGCAGAATCAGTCATGTGGAGAGTGCATGTATTTATGTCATCGGGGGGGGGGGGGTACTAGCATGTGTGTGTGTATGTGTGTCATTGGGGAATGTTAGGGTGGGTGCATGCATGTGTGTGTGTGTGGTGATGGGGAGCGGCAGAGAAGTGTGTGCACGTGTGGGTAGGTGTCATGGGGCTTGACAAAGGAGTGCGTGTGTACATGTGTTTCAAGGGGGTATTGAGGAGTGAGTGTGATGTGTCATTGAGGTGCTGGGGAGTGCATGTTATTTTAGGGTTGTTAAGTGCCGTTGAGTTGGTGTCAACTCATGGCGACCCTCTGGATAGTTGTCCTAAATTGTGTTCAGTCTTCAGTCTGGGCAGCAGCAGAATGGGACAGTGTAGACGGCGGAGGATCACATTTCTGTGACAACGGCATTAACACTAAACTTAAACTGCGTGGAGGAAAGGCCTGGCAATCTACTTCTGCATCTTTCCATGAAAACCCAATGGGGCGTGCATGCATGTCTGTAAATTCTCTGTAAATAAGAACCTTCCATGTAAACTCTAGTTCACTTATTCTGTTCTGGTTTATTGATGGTCAAATGCAGAGCATTGTTACTTGTAAACCACTTTGACAGCCTGAAAGGTGTCACACAAAAACAGTCACGTAAATAAATAAAATAAATAAACGTCTGTGTGTGTCATGGAGCGTGCTTCCCGTCTTCACTTCCCTTCCTACCCTACATCTATCTCTGACATCGATTTTTCATTTTCAGCTTTTTTTTCCATTTATTTTTCTGCTTCTCTGCCTGCTCAGATTTCACCATTAAGACCTCAGTCTCCCTCTTTATAACTGCATATCTACAATCTTTCAGTCTCCCTCGTCCGGCATCTCGTCCCTCTTCCTTTCCTCTTTCCAGGCATGTCTCTGACATAAACTTCCTGTTGGGAGCTGGAAGATGTGACAGGCCTTGAGCATGTGAACGATTCCCAAAGCTCCAAGTAACCTGCTGCACTGAGGAATTTTAAGTGCCCCGTTTTGCCATATCTGCAGTGTGCTGCAGATCACCACCTCCCCAAATAGCACCTTTGTCTCCATTGCTGGAATCGGGGACAGGAGGCTGCCGAACAGGTGCGAGTTGGGGACCCAGCTCTAATATTATCGGATACAATCCCCAAAAATCAGGGATGTCTGGTAACCTTACCCAACTTGCCTCTCATTTAGGGCATCCATATCCTTAAACCTCAAGTCAGGGGGCTTCTAAGGCAACCCCTTCTCCCACCATTATTTTGGTTTTCTTTCTCTGGACTTCGTCTAGCCTATCTGTATTCTTTCGGAGATATAGCTTCCAGAGCTCACAGTATTCTAGATGAGGCCTAATTGTTTTGATAGTTAGACCTCCCAGTCCCACTATTGTAGGCAAGGCCTAACCAGACATTTAGAACTACTGTATTTAAATATACCTCATTCATATTCATCCTGGATATCCTGAAAACCAGGCCTGCTGGTTTCCTATGAGGACTGCAATTCACAATTCTGGAGCAGAAGGTGAGGTTGAAGGAAAACTAGGAACCATGGAATTAATGTGAGTCTCAAGATAGGGGATGAGCATGGAATGAAATGTAGAGGAGATCCCAAGAAATGGCTGGGCATGGAGTCAGGGAAGATTGGATAACTATTCTTAAGGAGCAGAGCTGAAGAAGGGTGTGGGCGTGCAGTGTCAGACAGAACGAACGTCAAGATGGAGGGAAACTGATGCAACACTGGGGTGTAAGAACTCAGGAGTAACCAGCACAAGATGCAGAAGTAATTCTGTGAAAATGGATTTCATCAAGAGTACAACCAACATGGATGCACCGGCATCCGCTACAAAAGCTCTCCTAGCCAGGACAGGGTCACTACAACCCATCTTTCCTCTTGTACTAGCAAGCGCCACAGAATTGATTATCTTGTGGCAACAAGCAACCTCGGTGAAGAGAGGATGAACCAGAGATGGTCTTTGGACAGGAAGGCTGCACAAAAGTATTTTAAATAAATAACTTTGAATCTTGGCAGTCATCCGGACCTCTCAATCAACAAGCTTCCTACTATTAGAATTACCTTCCGGCGACCTGCCCGATCTATATTTGTAAGAAATGAATGTGACAGGCTAGGGCTGTTGTAAGACTCACGCCGCAGGTGTGTCAGCGGTTCCTGTGATCTTAATGTGGCAACACCTGTGCAGGTGAGAAAATCCAAAACATTCTCCATTTACTATGTGGGATGAGTCTTTCCTAGCCAAACGGGAGTCAGGACCTGCTACTGCCCCACCCTGCTGATGTGTCAGGTATGTGTACTGCTGCACTCATCTTTTAATTAACTGCAAATATTCCTGGCAGTTTCCTTTTAACGATTCTCGTCCATTACTCACGCCCTAATTTTAATTCTTGTACTATCTCTTAATGAGTGCTGAGAGGCTACATCAGCACACAGGTAGCAGGGATTGTGTTCTCTTGGACTAACTGAATGCAGTCTGGACAGAACCCACCAGCCATCATGAAACAGTGGTCCTGCTGCCCACCCTAGCACACAGCACCACCTTGTGGTCATCAGCAGGCCACACACTCTGAACAGTAGACCCCATTGGGATAAACAGTAGGGCTCGCCACCTCTTACACTGACTGATAAGCCATTTCCCCATCTCCATTTCATGCTTATACAGCAGCTTGCCAATACTGCTCTCCGTATTCCCCTTTCTCTAAATGTCCTCAGCTCTGGTCTCCTCATATGATTTTAAGATCCGATTTGTTGAAAACTCCAAGACTGTGGAACGCCTTACCTATATCGCTTAGGAAAGAACAGAATTGATTATATTTTTGGAAGAATTTAAAAACATTGCTTTTTGTTAAGGCGTACTTATAGTAAGGCAAGAAAAAGTACCATAGTCTGTGCAGAGTGCGAGGAGTATGATGTATGATAGACATAGTACAGGTATAGCAGAAAGGATGGATCGACAATTTGATGGAAGATGGGATTTATGGATTACTGTATTACAGTCTAGTGTATACCTACGTTTTATGTTCTGTGTTAACCACCTTGATAATAATCTGAAAGGTGGTATAAAAGAAATGTTAAGTAAATAAATAAAATAAATTTTAAAAGCTTTAGTCGCGATTTGGACTTCCGAAAACGTGCATGTGGATGTCTGAGGCAGTGCAATTTCAGAAAGGTCGGGGATGTTAGCGACCCCGACCTACTCTAGGCAGGAATAGGCATCGGGGGAAAGTGCTCATTTAGGCTGTAAAACATCCAGAGGGTGTAAAGAAGATGGAGGGTTAAGTGACTTGCCCAAGGTCATGAGGAACAGCAGTGGGAGTTGAACCCTGGCTTCCCTGGACCCTCTACAGTCTACTCTAACCATTAGGCTATTAGATGTCCCCATTCTGGGCTAGTATTCTGGGGACATCTATATAGGCAGCCCCGTAGCCATCCATACCCGGCACGTCCTGGTTTGTCAAACGATGCCTAAACGTGGACGTGCCTGCTTTTTTTTCAGATGTTCTGGCTTGGTTGTCCCAGATAGCAGAACATGCCTTTATATGTATGTTTGAATGTGCTTATTTATGTTACATTGTACATTATATAGATTTGCTAATGCATTGCGGTATACAGATGTAATAAAGGAAATGAGAGCAGTTTCCATGTGGGTTACCTCAGCTATGCCTGCACACAGCAAATTCAAATAGACTGAAAAACTGACTACTATAAAAAGAAATAGCTACTAACAAAGAAAATTGTATATTTAAAAGACCGGTGGAATTTACACAATGCATTCAAACACCTTTCCAAATGAATGGCATATGGGTATTTACGAGTATAAATGTCACTCGGCTCACTAAAGAGAACTAAAAGAAAAATTAAACTCTCACAAAAGGACAAAGAGAAACTCGATTCAATTGATTAGCAAGTTTATTTACCTTCCACTTTTCCCATCATAGATTGCTCAACCTAATTTACAATAAAAACTTCAAGCACAATGCATACAATACAATAATTTCAGTAACAGAAAATGTGCAAAATCAACCAACAAGTCATGAACCAGCTGCTCCAAGAAGCAGTCATTTATTTCATCTAGAAACTTTATTTCCCTAGCATGTCCTGCTGCGACACTGACCCAGCCTTGCACCCCTCCTAGGAGGTTGATAATTAAACTCAACCACTCTCAGAGCAATTCTGTAAAAGCGCTTACTTGGACAGAAACTGCCACACTGGACAATTGCTCCTTATCTAAGTCAGCTTTGCATTTGTAGCAATATTAACTGAGTGTTACCATAGTCAAAGGCATTTCTGCTCAGGTTATCATTCTCCTTAAAATCTGAATTTACAAATATCATTTTCAAGGACCACATTAAATTAACTGGATGCTGATAGCAGGATATTGAGAGAAAACTATGTGCACATTTATTGGATACATGGTAACAGATACCAAAAGGAGCTGAATTAGAACAGGTAGTACATGTGGAGCCCGATCCTGAAGGGGCCTGTCCAGGCCATCTGGACACCCCCAAACAGGACGAGCCCGTTAGGACCTGATTCTGCACCACAGGAACCAGACATTCCTGTGGGATCAGGATCGGGCCCCGAGATGGCTTGGCATGCCCCTGCATCACCACGGGGACGTCCTCTCTGCTTGTCGTCCAGGCCACCAGAGTACCGACCCCTGTTACCCTGCTGCCCGACCCCCAGCAGGGGTGGCCGGGGCCCGGATCGGGTGGTGGGAACCTACCAGCAGTTCGACCTTGCCTCAAGGGTGGTCTCCGGGTCCAATTGCCGACCTTGCCGCTGCTTATACCACCTCCGCAGGATGTACAGGGCTGTGACTTGAATCAGCCCTGTACGTCCTGCCACCTTGGCCCGCCCCAGCTCTGCCCATTCTCGCCCCCTCTGGCTTTGCCTGCGCTACGATTGTGGACATGCGAGGAGAGCGTGTGCCAGAATACGGCTGGGACGAAGAGTGGAGCTTCACACCCTGCAGGACATACAGCCCCGGTGTTTGCCTCACCTCATCGGGCCTAAAAGGGGTTCGTTTAGAAGGTCTATTTATGATTTAAATAAACTACTACGTCTACTACTATTAATAATTTATATAGCGCATACAAAGTGCTGTACAAAAACATATAGAAAATGGGCCCCGCTCGTTAGAGCTTACAATCTAATCAAGACAGACAGTACGATACAAGAGAAACAAGGGGTTCAAATAGGGAAGGAGACACAAGGGGAATTAGGATCCAAAAGCAGCCGCAAAGAGGTGAACGTTTAGCATGGATCTGAAAAAGGGGGAGAGATGAGACCCGACGTATAGATTCAGGAAGTTTGTTCCAGGCATAAGGGAGCAGCAAAGTGAGAAACAAGCAGTCGTATACATATCTAAACCGCCATGTCAGAAAGGGCGAGATTTGCACATGGCTGACTGCGATACGTCTAAAGTAGATGGGGTGGGGGTTGGGGGTTGTGGCATGTCAGGTGTGTGCCCTGGGCGGGACAAAAATGTACATGTGTATTCTCCATTTCATATAGGGTATATACCTGTAAGCCTAAAATTGCTCACACCCGGATTTACATTCGCTCCCTGGCTCAAGTAGCAGAGATGCCAAGAGTGAACCATTCAAAAGAGTGAGATTTATCACCCCAGAGTGAGATTGAAGCCCAAAGGGTGAGATTTACCATCCCAGAGGGAGATTGAAACCCAAAGAGTGAGATTTATCATCCCAGAGAGTGAGATTCAAGCCCAAAGGGTGAGATTTACCATCCCAGAGGGAGATTGAAACCCAAAGAGTGAGATTTATCATCCCGGAGAGTGAGATTCAAGCCCAAAGGGTGAGATTTACCATCCCAGGCGGAGACTGAAGCCAAAAGGGTGAGATTTTTTCAGATGATGCATCCGGAGTATAAATCTAGAAAGATTTAAATGTAGTATTACTCTGCAAATGAAAAAGCAGCATCAAATATTTGCTTTTCCTTGAAGCCTCTGAAAGGATACGACATAGTGGAGGCAACATGGTAAATCCTATGGGATGAAAACTGTTCACCGTTCTACCACTACTACTGAGCATTTCTAAAGCGCTACAAGACGTACGCAGCGCTGCGCAGACACGTAAAAGACGCTCCCTGCTCATCAGAGCTTACAGTTTAGTCAAGACAGACAACACAAGGAGATCGGGTGAGTCAAGATCCGAAAGCGGCAGCGAAGAGGTGAGTTTTCAGCCTGGATTTGAAAAGGGTCAGAGAAGACGCCTGACGTACAGACTCAGGTAGTTTGTTTGAGGCATAAAGTGCAGCAAGGTGAAAGGAGCAAAGTCTGGAGTTAGCAGTAGAAGGGCACAGATAGAAGCGATCTGCCAGTACTTGCGCAGGTTTCACGCACACAGGAAGGTGAGCTCTTGTCAGATCAAGAGCTCTATCGTACCAGCCTCGCTCTTGATCTGACACTGCTCAATGCCTGCCTTTCAGATATATCTACCTGGCTCTCAGCTAATTACTTATATCTCAGCTCCTCCAAATCCACAGCTATCTGTTTTCATTTGGTGTCCCCTGTCCCTCCATCGCCCCTCTGCTCAACTTCACTCCTATCCCTATGGTGTCATCCCTCCGTTTTATTTATTTATTTTATTTTATTTACATTCTCTTATATACTGTGCTATTCTGCATCAGTGCGGTTTACATTGAACAAACTGAAATTACATTGAACAGGGCATTATAACTTGGAGATAACTATTTTACAGGGAACATGGGCTATGGAGGGTTAAGTGGCTTGCCCAAGACCACAAGGAGCACCTGTGGGACTAGAAACCCCAGTCCTTCCGGCCCAAGGTTGCTGTCTTCTAGTGGGATTTGAACCCCCGACCTTCCGGCCTGAAGTACCTTGCCCCAACCACTAGGCTACTCCTCCGTTACCTAGCCATCACTCTGAATTCTGCACTCTTTCCAAGAACACCTTTCATCTCTTATCCACCGTTCCTTCTTTTCTTTGCCTCAGATTCGAGCAGTACGACCTTTCCTGTCCTCCTCTACAACTACTCTACTCCTGCCCTTAGTGATTAGCAGACTGGATTACTGCAACATCACGTTGGCAGGTCTCCCTCAGTACCAGCTGCAACGCTTACAATTAATACAAAATACTGCCGCTTGTATTGTTACACACGCAAATCGTTCATACCACATCACTCCTCTTCTCATCCGTCTCCATTGGCTCCCTCTCCATTATAGAATTCACTACAAACTCCTGATTATGACTCACAAGGCCCTCCACACTTCCACCCCCCAATATCTGGCCAATCTTATCCGTTTGCACACCCCCTACCATCAGCTCCGGTCCATCCATGCAAATCGCCTCTCTCTGACTTCACTTTCACAAGCTCAATTACAGCTCACTCGTCACTTTACTTTCTTTTTTCCTTTGCCCTGCACCCTGGATCTCTCTGCTTTCTACACTCCACCTCGAAGCATCTTTTCAAAAATTCAAAGCCCACCTAAAGACTCACCTGTTCCATCTGACTTTTGACCTTCTATACGCCAGTCCACGCTAACCCCCCGACAGCCACCCACCTTTCACCCCTATTGCTCTTCAGTTTACTGACTTGACTGTCTCTCCTCTGTCCTATTGATATATGGTATTCCTTTCTACTTTCTGACCTTGCAGCATTGTTAATATTATTGTAAACCACACTGATGCTACGGCCTGGGCAGTATATCAAATGAACGAATAAAGATAAAGAATTCTGATCTCTACGTTTTATCTAGAATGTGCCTTAAAATGAATAAAACAGTAATGCAAGCTGCAAATGCTATCAAAGAAATGAGAGAATTACATGGTATCGTTAAAGAATTTGAAAAATGTATGGCTATATATGTATCTGGCTAAGACGTTATTCTAAATTAAACTCATTGGCTTTTGTCCCGACCAAATTATTATTCAGTGACAAGGATGGAATGAGCAAACCAGCAGTTGTCAGAAGCTATGAGAAACAGGTTATCATACTTATGGGTGAGGCTCAGAGATTCCACCACAAATGTTCCCACAATAACTATATGATTTTTCCAGTCTTTTGTAAGAATTCTTCCTACATGGTACTTTATATCCTCCTTGGAGAAGGCAGCACATCTGAAAATAGAGTAGATTTTAAAATTATTATTTTAGAGAGGATATCATCCTGTAATTTTGATGTGCTTCCATCCTTCAACTGGGATTAGCAAAACAAGAGAGATATGGCCTATGGTCAAACTTCTCATATTCTTTCTTGCAAAACCAACAGAGACTAGAACCTGGGGAGGCTATTAGTTGTAATTTAATGAGTGTCTTTTTCAGAAGCAGCTCATGGAGAGTCATACACTGAGACCAAAAATAATTTAATTGTTTTTCCGATAAGGATTCTTGTAATTCCTGCTCAGATTTAATCAGTCCCTTAGCATTCATCAGAGTTAACGCAACCTAAGAGTCTGTAGTAAAATATAGCATAAGTGGTTATAGTATAATCACTCCTGTCATTGGAAACATCTTTACACCATGAACAGTGTTTACACCAGATAATGTTTTGATTGTAACCACTTATACTGCGGTGAATCTAGACAATTAGATTATTTAAAATGCATTTATTTATTTATAAGGTTTTCTTACCCACCTATGAAAAATTTCTAAGTGGTTTAGATAAGAACATACATAATAGTACTTATAGTACAGACAAGACAGACAGACATCTCTTCAAAGTCCTAATCACTTATAGGCAAGCCGAAAGAGATGAAGTCTTAATGCCTTTCTGAAAATCCAAAAAAATCACACAGTGAAAGGCAACTGAAAAACCCAAGCAAGTGGGGCCTCATAGCACATCTCCGACACCAGAGGGACAAGCAAGAGCTAGTCTCAAGGCTCCTGTCGGGACGGTTCAACTACAACTTCAGGAACACATTGACGAACACGGAACTCTCGACGACAACCAACACGGATTTCGTCCCAACCATGGAGTCGAAACTCTCCTGATCTACCTCTTCGACAGCATCATAAGAATAATTGACGACATCAGGAATGGAATTATAATGATCTTCATCGACATCTCCTCAGCGTTCGACACAGTTGATCACAATATACTCCTGGAGAGACTGAAGAACACTGGTATACACGGTACCACTCTAAAATGGTTCCACTCGTACCTAACAGAAAGACAGCTACAGGTCAAGGTGGGACAGGACACCTCCCGGCCCATAAACGTCCAACAAGGAGTACCACAAGGATCCGCACTCTCAGCACTCCTTTTTAACATCTACATCCAACCAATATGCAACATTATGAAAGAGAACAACATCCAATACACAATATACGCAGACGATATAATGGTATACTCCCCGATATCAATCGAAAACCCGGACTTCTCTAAGATAGCAGACTGCCTTACCCAAATGGCGAAGTGGTGCCAAAACAACAATCTAGCTATAAACTACAACAAGACTGAAGCTTTAATCATCACTCGAAACCAAAGCTTCACACACCCACCAAACATAAAGATACAAAGCACCACGATACCGATAAGATCGGAGGTGAGATACCTTGGGGTTACTCTGGACAGTAAACTCAACCTCAAACCACACATAGACAAAACAATCCAAAAAGCATATTACAGGATGCGAATCATCAGGAGACTGAAACCACTCCTCGCTCCAGAACACTTCCGTACAGTCTGTCAAGCACTGATAACCCCAATACTGGACTTCTGCAATCCGATATACCTCGGACTACCAAAACAAGCTCTCAAACCACTACAGCTGGCACAAAACACTGCAGCTCGAATCATATCCGGAGCCGCAAGGCAGGAGCACATCACACCTACACTAAAGGACTTACACTGGCTCCCAATCATTGCTCGCATCAGATACAAGACTATCATAAACCTATTTAAGATAAAAGAACACACATCAGCCAACAGCCTCCACCTGCTCATACAACCGGAAACCAGCGCACGTCCCAGAAGAAGTCAAACACGCAACCGAGTCAGCACCCCAAATGAGTACAAGCACACACGCAAGGACACAACAGACAGAGCTCTCTCCATGGCTGCTCCAACAATATGGAACAATCTACCGGACGATCTAAGGGCAACTCCAGACCTCAAAGACTTCAGAAAACAACTGAAAACCATGCTGTTCATAGAGCACTATGGTCACATCACATAACCTAAGAGAATGGATAACAGCACTCCAATCCTCCCAAACAACTGAATATATATAAAATATGATTCTAGCACCACTGTAAATAGCCCACCCTGTATATAGCTCAAACAAATCAAGCACCCAACACATCCCTCACACAACTAAGTTTTATCCTCACTGCATGTACAACACACACACTTTACCTGATTGCTTGCTGTGATACCACCTTGATTATTAAGATAAGGCGGTTTAGAAATACTGTTAAATAAAATAAATAAATAAATAAAATATCGAATCAAGGCAGTACCTAGCAGTTTCCCCAAAAGACACAGGTTCCACAATGCTTGTATTGGGCAAGTGGTGGATTTCCCAGGTCTTCTTTAATAATGATTTATGGACCTTTCCTCCAGGAACTTGTCCAAACCTTTTTTAAACCCAGCTACACAAACAGCCTTTACTACATCCTCCTGTAACGAATCCAGAGTTTGATTACGCATTGAGTGAAAAAATATCTTCTATTAGTCTTAAACAGGTTACACTGTAGCTTCACTGCAAGTCATCTAGTCTTTCCACTTTTTGATGGTGTAAACAATCAATCTAGGTTTACCCGTTCCACTCCATTCATTAATTTATAGACTTCTATCATATTTCCCCTCAGCTGTCTCTTTTCCAAGTTGAAGAGCCCTAACCTTTTTAGCCTCTCTTCATAGGGGTATCCTTCCATGCCCTTTACCATTTTGGTGGCTCTTTTCTGTATCTTTTTCTAATTCTACTATATCCTTTTTAAGATACAGTGACCAGAATTGCACACAATATTCAAGGTGTGGTCGCATATAATATCCTTTGTTTTATTCTCCATTCCTTTCCTTATGATTCCTAGTATTCTATTTGCCTTTTTGGCTGCTGCTGCACATTGGGTGGAGGGTTTCAACATGTTATCTATGATGACACCCAAATCTTTTTCCTGGGTGGTGGTTCCCAATGTGGAACCTTGTATTGTGTAACCATAGTTTGGGTTGTTCTTCCCTAGGTGCATAACTTTGCACTTGTCCACATTAAATTTCATCTGCCATTTGAACGTCCAGTCTTCCAATTTATCAAGGTCCTCTTGCAATTTTTCACAATCCCCTTGGGTTTTAACAATTTTGAATAATTTTGTGTAATCTGCAAATTTGATTACCTCACTCATTATTCCCATTTCCAGGTCATTTACGAATATATTAAAAAGCAGCAGACCCAGCACAGATCCCTGGGGTACTCTACTATTCACCTTTCTCCATTGCGAAAATTAACCATTTAACCCTACCCTCTGCTTTCTATATTTTAACTGATTCCTGATCCACAATAGTACACTGCCTCCTATCCCATGACTTTTCAATTTTGCCAAGAGTCTCTCATGAAGGACCTTGTCAAGGGCTTTCTGAAAATCCAAATACACTATATTGACTGGCTCACCTTTGTCTACCTGTTTATTCACACCTTCAAAAAAATACAACAGATTAGTAAGACAAGACCTTCCTTGGCTAAAGCTTTCTCCCATTAAAACCATGACTATCTATACACGTGCAGTAATTTTGCTCTTTATAATGGTTTCTACTATTTTGCCCAGTACTGACGTCAGGCTCACCGGTTTGTAGTTTCCTGGATCACCCCTGGAACCCTTTTTAAAAATTGGTGTTACACTGGCCATTCACCAATCTTCGGGTATTACAGATGATTTTATGATAGTATTAAACAAGGTAGAAGAGAGTACTGATCCTTGTGTCACTCCATGACTTCCTCCCCCAGGAAAGAGAATTTAATTATTTTAATTCACTAAGAGGGTCATGCACTCAATTGCAATGCAACTTTGTGAAAGTGCACTTTGCATGAAAAGTAGCAAAGAATACTGGAAACACATAAACATGTCACATTTCAAGCATTTCGGGCTATTTTTCATACAAAGTGCGTTTTGCCAACGTTATTTCACGAAACGAATGTACACTTTACGGTTATAAAGTTTCGTGCGAAGCCCTGGAAACCACAGAAGTGTGGGTAACCCTAACAGTACCCCTCCATCTCACCATTATAGAACCGGTGGGGTGGGGGGATGAGAAGATGTATAGTGAGCTGCCATGAATGCAAATCTATAATTTTCCATTTAGCAATTGCGATCCTGACTTTCAGAATCAGGGCTGAGAGCTCATCTACACTTAAAGCTGTGTTCTACAGTCGTAGGGAATCTTCCACTTACTGCGTGCGTGACCTTCAAGCCAAGTCACCTTATTTATCTCCTTAGGACTCTGTCTTCCGCCTAATGATAATAATAATAATAATAATAATAATAACAATACTTCCGTTGCCAGTGCATACCTACGATACGGGTTACACCCTTTCCTAGTAAGCTCTAAACAAGAGTGGTAAAATCCTGCCACCACCAAGATGGCGACAGGAGGCTATCAGTGAACGTATGTACGCGGTGACGTTGGGAAAGAGACGCGCCTCCGATGACGTCGTCAGGTTTGTGTTCTTTAAAGGAACAGCTGGCAGGTGAACTCGCCAGTGAAGGTGGCGGGATCCACACCTGGAACCCGGTACCAAGACATCATTGGCGAGGGTGGCGGGGTTACAGCGAAAATCCGGCGACGTTAGAGCGGCAGCGGTGGGATTGGCACCGGGAGCCCGGCGGTAGCTGCCTAGCTCCGTTCCAGTACTGCGGACAGGTGAGCGGATGCTGCAGCTTGAAGCCTTCTTCCCGCAGTGCACACGGCTGCTTTTCCCTGTGACAGGAGAATGCGGGACTGGTCTTAAGTAGTGCTCTTAATGTCTCCTACAAGTATGTTTTAGTCTCTTTAAGAGGCATAGCTTGTGTGGCACTGCATTTGTAGCATTGTCCCGGCTATGCCAGCTGCACTTAGTCTCACCGCGGAAAACGTGCAGTGGGATTGTCTGTTGCGCTTTCTCTCTCTTTTGATTTCGTGTAAACGAACCACATGTGTCCTCGGGTGCCCTAGGGTGAGAGGGGTACCCACAATCCCCCAGAGGCCCAGGATGGATGACCCTGAGGGTCTTGGAGAACCATGTGTGCCCTTGGATTTCCACTTCTGTGACTTCTTAAGAAGGAAGGGGTCCGGAGGGTTTGGAAAGTTTCTGTACCTCCTCGAGTCTGGATAATTTGTAGGGTACTCTAAAAAGAGAACTAGTCAGGAACCTGGCATTCTGCCACCCTATGTAATCCTACTGTATATAAACCGATTATTTCTTCCTGCAGTTGGCCAAAGAAAATGGCCTAAGCAGAGGTGAGACCTAGATTAGCCACTGTTGGAAACAGGATGCTGGGCTTGATGGACCTTGGTCTGACCCAGTATGGCATATCTTATGTTCTTATGAGACCAGTGCGCCTTTTAATGGTCGACATAGTTTGAAGGGGAAGGTATGAAGGAGACGAGATGGATAATCTGCCATATAAATAGCACACCAGGATCTGCCCTGGGCAATTTCGGTTTGAGTGCTATTAGTCTATTTTCCAGTCCAGCCTGTGGAGGCTTTCAGACTACCAATGAAATCATGTGATTGGTTAATTTCCAGGTTTAAGAAGCAACTGATTTCCTTGCATCTTAAATTCCATATCCTCCTTCGCTCAGACTGATGGTTAATGATGCCAGGATCATGGCTGCTGGGGGTTCTTTAACCTGAGGCAGACTTAGTAAAATGGCTACCACCTGGAATAGGCTGGCATGTGTCACAAGGGGTCACACAGTGGAGTGGGTTTGAAGAAACGTGAGAGAATGGACAGATTGCAGGGCTCTGACTGGCTTCCGCTAGGTTATATGATGCAGCTGGATCTCCTAGTTAGGGCTGGCCTGAGTTGGTTCAAGGTGTTGATGCCCTGGGCAAACTTTAAGCCTTAGGCCCCCCTGCCTGTCAAACTACTGTTTGAGCTTTGAATGCCCTGTTCTTTGTCCTCCCCCCCCCCCCCCATCCCCCTGAAGCTGCCACCCTAGGTGACTGCCTAGTTTGCCTAATAGTTGGGCTGGACCTGCTCCTAGTGTGTCTGGATTCTCTTTCTGTGATTGGTTTATATTTACTCCTTGCCTGTGTCTTGTGAACAAGAGAAATGATGAAATCACAGTTTATCCCTGAAGGCATTTTGTATAGCACTAGAAGCAAGGTGCCCCCCCCCCCCCCCGAGTTTTCTCTACTAATCGGGAGTGGAGTAGCCTAATGGTTAGAGCAGAAGACTGAACCAGGGAAGCCGAGTTCAGATCCCACTACTGCTCCTTGTGATCCTGGGCAAGTCACTTAACCCTCCATTGCCTCAGGTACAAACTTAACTTGGAAGCCCTGTGGGGACAGGAAAATACCTACAGTACCTGAATGCAACTCATCTTGAACTTCTGAGAAAGGCATGAGCTCAGTACAATTCGCCTTCTTAATCTCCCCACGCTTCAGAAAACTGTCATTTGTGACTGGCTTTGGTAGACGGCTGCTGTATGGGGTTGGGAGGGGAACCTGAACTAGTGTTGCCAATTAGCCCCATTTTCCAGGACATGTTGGTCTAGTTCTCGTTTTACCCCAGCTTCTGCAGGGATTTCTCACTTTGTTGCCCTTATTTTGATTTAAGTAAAGTGAGAGCTCGGGCCGTGCGGTAAAACCAGGACTGGCTCAACATATGCTAGCAACTTGGAGCCAGTTGGCAACTCTTAGGTGGGGTTATGGCAGTAGTTTGTTTCAACTTGATTACGTGCCTTATTGCATCACACAAAGTGAATTACAATACAAACCTTAGTGAAATACAATTTAGTCATCAAGCAAATTACCTCTTGTCCAACCCATCATATTCTTCTGTAGAACCGAAGCAACCAATCACCCTTCCCATCTTGTCTATATAACTAAAAATCTAAAACATTGTGATCAATAAAATGTATTAATCCTCTTACTTTCTGTTCAGCCCATATTGTCTCTCCCTCTTATCCATTTGTATTTAACTCATATTTTACCAGTAGTAGATCAAGGTGAATTACATTCAGATATAGTCAGTATTTCCCTGTCCCTGGCAAGTTAATTATAACATGTTGGTTTTATGTAAACAGCCCCTGATCTCTGGAAGGGTCGGTATAGAAAAGTCTAACAAATAAAATAAATAAGGGGCATCCTTATTAAACTGTGCTACCTAGTAGCACAGGGTTTAATACGTGGTTGGGGTTTGCTAAAAAGCCTGCACTACCTTGGTCGTGCGCCTCTGGGCAGGACAAGATGTTCCCATCTGAGTGCAGGTGCAAATACCATAGCAGTGGGTGGCGTTAGTTGCTCCTGTGGTGGTTTTACCATGGTGACTCACGGTAACTGTAGGGGGAAGGCCATATCCGGTCCCCCTGCTGTTAGATCTAAGCCCTGTGTTAGTAGTGTGGCCCATACCCCGTTACCAGTGTGGGGCATAGTAAAGATGATGGAATTGGTGGCAGCTGGGGGGGGGGGGGGGCTTGCTCTGACCCTCTCCTGAAGCATCTCTCTCC
This sequence comes from Ichthyophis bannanicus, assembly GCA_033557465.1. Classification (NCBI taxonomy): domain Eukaryota; kingdom Metazoa; phylum Chordata; class Amphibia; order Gymnophiona; family Ichthyophiidae; genus Ichthyophis; species Ichthyophis bannanicus. The sequence continues at coordinate 274,700,912 of CM066031.1, forward strand.
CCTTGAATCCATTCAAAACTCAGCTAAACCTCTGCCCGTGTCGTTATGCTCGTGTAAAGCCTCTTAAGTCGCTTCACTGGCTCCCTATCCATTTCCGCAATCAGTTCAAACGTCTGCTTACCTACAAGCACATTCATTCTGCAGTTCCTCATTACCTCTCCCTACATCCCTCCTCAGGAACTCCGCTCATTAGGCAAAGCTTGTTTTTATTTAATCTGTGCCTCTCCTGCACTGCCAACTCCAGACTGTTTGTTCCACAGTAGTGCACCTTATGCCTGAGTTGCTACTTCAGGCCCCCTCCCTGGTCCTATTAAAACTCTGGCTAAAACCTCACTCTTTCAGGGGGGCTGCTTTTGGATCCTGACTCCTATTCTTGCATTTGCAACTCATATGTGTAATAAGCACTTCTCCTTCTCCCCTCTGTTGTATTTGTCTTGCATAGATTGTAAGTTCCGTAGAGCAGAGACTGTTTCTTGTGTGTATGTATATATATATATGAGAGAGAGGGTTAAGTGACATGCCCAAGGGCACAGGGAGCCTCAATGGGATTTGAACCCCTGGTCTCCTGCTTTCCAGCCTGCTGCTTCTGACCACTAGGCTACTTACAATCTTTCATAATCCACTTCCCATGTATATAGGTCTCCCTCCATGCATATTACCTAGGTGTGCTCCAACTGGGACGAGAACCATTGGTTTCTGGAAGTGGTAAATAATATATTCTCTCTTTATCAGTCCATTGCACGCATGACTCGAAGTGGGTTTCTGGGTTTGGCGTGATAAACTGTCTCTGGATTCTGATACCTGCCTTTTCTTTCTCTCCCTCCTATAGACATGGGTGCGTCCGAGCCCCTCAGTCCTCTCTCCCGTTGGTACATGTATGCCATTCACGGCTACTTCTGTGAAGTGATGTTTACAGCAGTGTGGGACTTCACGCTCAAGCGGGACTGGAAGTTTCATGGCGTCACCAGCGTCTGGGCGCTCTTTATCTATGGCACCTTCATGTTGGTGGTGGAGAAGCTGTACCTGCGGCTGAGGACCCGCCATGGCACTCTCGTGCGCTGCCTGATTTACACGCTATTACTCTACCTTTGGGAGTTCAGCACTGGGCTTTTCCTGCGCCAATTCAATGCCTGCCCCTGGGACTACAGCCACTTTGACTATGACATCATGGGGCTAGTGGCGCCAGAGTACATGGTCTTCTGGTTCCTGGGCACGCTCATCTTAGAGAAGATGGTTATCTGGAACATTCTTCGCCTGCGGTTCGATGAGGATGGGGAGCTGCAGTTCCCAGGACAGCCTGTGCTGAAACATTCTGACTGAGGCCTCTGAGGTCTGAAGAGCAATGACTGCCTGAACCTCTTCTGGAGGCGGATGAACTTTTTCTGATCCTTGCTGCAAATCTTTCTTTTACTTCTGCCTTTAGTCCAGACTCTTCTTTGTTCCCTTCTCTCTCCGATGCTGCAGTTTGCTGCTCGAGCAAAGAGGGAGGCAGTGGCACGGCTGTAAGAGGGGGAACGGGAAAGGACAGAGCAGCCAAAGGTGGACTGCTATGCAATAGAAAAGAGCCCTAGCTGCAGTTTGAATCCTGTGGCCGGGCTCCTTTTTCCTCACCAGTGCCTCTCAGAAAACCTATACAAACCTATACTGTAGGAGCTAGCCCTAGTGTGGGGCTATTTCTCTAAGAGCCCCCTGTCTCCTCACTGTTTCTAAGCCTGCTGCCTCGGGGAAGCATGGGGCTGCAACTTGCTGCTCATGCCATCAGTATTCGGTTTGATTTGTAATTTAAGCACGCCATGATTTTGAAACTTTATGCTAATGAGTCATTGCTAAGTCTGCTGTAAACAGCACCCTTTGTACCTGTGATGCCTCTTGTTCCCTCTACCCCCCACCCTTCCACAACTGCATGCCAAGCTCTCCGCCCTGTCCTAACCTCTGTCAACCACAGCCTTCCTAGCTTGATCTGATCTGACAGGAAGGGAACAGCGACGTGGCAATCTGCTGCTATTGCTTTTCCTTGGTAGAGAGGTCATGTTGCCTTACTTCTCTTGGCTAAGAGTGAAGTGCAGATTTTGAGCTGTTCTCGAAGCCTGGTCACTTTTTGGCTGTGAGTTAAGAGGCTAATGTACAATATGTGATTAACATTCTGCCACCTGCCTCATCTGGGACTGTCTTCCTTTACCTAGTATTATTCAGGCTCTGTGTACCTAAAGAAGTATATCATAAGGAAAGGCAAGAAACAAGATGGGTTAGATCCCATCTGCTATTAGCAGATACAGCTATCAGGGCTGGCCCAGTCACTAGGTAAATGAGGTGGTTGCCTAGGCTGGCAGCTTCTGGGAGCAGCAAAGAGCAGGGCATCCAAAGCTAAACGGGGAGAGGGCGGCAGCCCCTAAGGCTTAAGGTTTCGTTAGGGTGCCAAGACCTTGAACCAGAGCTGGAGCTGGCCCTGACAGCCGTGTAGCTTAGAGAGAAAACCCATCTCTGAACCTGCCACTCTTTTCTAGTCCTTTTCTTATTCTGCTTAAGTCTCCATTTCTATATTACATGGAGATGAGTTCAGGGCTAACCAAGACCTGCAAATTGTAGGGGCTAAGCTGGAATGTCACCAAAATAAGACATTTTTTTTCCCACCAGTCGTTCCCTTAGCTGTTACTGAGCCCTGCCAAAAAATATAAATAGATACTACATTAGGGAATTGAAATCTTCCTGCAGGAGTTAGTGTAGGCTTCGCAGCAACCGACCAGCTTCCTGCGGAGGACAAGAGGGAATGGACCTCCTGGAGGGTCTGAACATGCTGAAGCAGGGGTACTCTGCGAGATCCAAAACTGGAGAAAGCAGACTAGGCAGCATCTTTGGGTTTGTCCATTGCTTCCAGATTCTTCCTGAGGTCACTGAAATGGAAAGACTTTGACTCTGCTGAAGATAACTGACTGAGGCTTTTTGCCCAAATTCTGTGCCCTAAATGTCAAGAAAGCTGCTAAGAGGGGTGATTATGTTTAATTTAATTTCATATTTATTTTTTCAGGTTGCAGCGACTGTCTACAAAGCTGCAACCAGTCTATATTGATATTTTTGTGTATATGAGATAAAATAAAGTTAATAATTTATATATTTGGATAAAAACAAGAAAGACAGACAGCCTGACCAAGGAGAACTCTAAAATTTGGTGTTGGGCTCGCTCAGTCTACAGATGATAGTGAAGCTATAATGTAACTTCTGGCAACTGTTGCGTGTCATTCAAGAAGGAGACAGAGGGGGCGCAATGTCCAAGGCAGGCAACGCAGTAACCCAGCTTTCTAGGGCACGTGCTATGCTTGCAGAAGGGAGCAAAGAGCTAAACCTGAACAGAACCATCCCAACATGCCATACTTTTCTTTCTCATGAGTTATTACCATACTTGTGATCCCAGTGCCTGCCACTGAGACTTATTCTGTCAAATCCAATCAACAACCAAGAAATAAAAGATGACACCTTTTTACTGGACTAATGTAATATATGTTTGACTAACGTTTTAAGGTAAAAACCTTCTTCAGGTCAAGACCAGCCAAGGTAGAGAACAGTAAGACTATATGCATAATATAAAAAAATATAAAACACCAAACACTCAAATATACAGAAACAAGAAAAAAATAACAAAATTAATACATCACCCTGAAGCAAGGACCATTGCAGGTCTAATTGTACCATGGCAATAGCAGAATTAGATCATGAAGGCAGATGCGGATGGGGAAGGAGTCATTCTTTCCCAATCCACTGCTGGGAGGTGAGCCTTGAGAAAAGAACATGTGCCGACTCTCTCCCCCCAGTCCGATATGCTCTCATGACTTACTTCTGTTGCCACCCCTCTACAGTTTGGTTCTGAGCAGCCTGACCCATCTATATAAGGTCAATGGGGGACAGGAAGCTTTTGGAGGTGGAATGAGTAGGAGTTACTTTTAAAGAGGCAACCCTAATCAATAGAAACTTCCCTAACACTGAACTACGAGCCAAACTAAAATGTTTTCCTTTGCTACCTACCAAACAAAAAAAGAATATTCAAATTCTGATGCTCAGTAAAGGTCACACAAAATGTCCTTGATTAGCAGGCACTTTGTAACTTGAAAAACCCTTAAGGCGTTTAGCATCTACATAGCAATCATCATATCACAACAATACTAACTACCTGGACTCAAACAGCAATAACCCTATCTAGAAAGAAGCAACACTATAAATACTGAAGTGGGCCCTAGAACGTGAATTGGAAGGCACAGACTGCAAAACAAAACAAGCAGATGGCTGCCCCCAAAAGAAAGAGGAGTGAGGCTCATTTCTGTCACAAGGGCACACAAAATTAACCCATTTGGAGACATTATCCCTAAATAAACTACTGTATATACTAGCATAATGCCTCACCTCTGTCACACTGTAGATGGACCCTCACCCATGAATGACCACAAATTAGAATTAGAAATCAAGCTACAATTGAAAAGGGAAGCCTGACAAATTGGAAATGAAACACATATTCTCCTAGACTGTGCTAAATGCAAATATATGCATGTTGACCAAAACTAATAGAGAAAATCCAAAGACTTCCACAACAAATAGGACTATGTAAGAACACCCTGAATTGGTTCACATCATACTTGGAAAGGCGAACACAACAAGTCAAATGTGACCAAAAGAAATCACTACAATTCCCAGTCATGCAAGGAATACCACAAGGTTCAGCCCTATCGTCAATGCTCTTTAACATCTACATCCAGCCCATATGCAACATCATCAAGCACCATAAACTGCACTATCACATTTATGCTGACAACATCATGATATACGCTCCAATCAACCTACCAGCACTAAATACCTCAACAATAACCAAATGCCTCGAAGACATGAATGACTGGCTCATAGCCAACAGCCTAACGGTCAACTATGATAAAACCAAGGCAAAGTTTGTCACCAGGAACCCCACCTTCATACCTCCACAAACTATCAGCATCTTAGACAAACATATAGTAGTCAAAGAAGAAGTTTATTTATTTATTTATTTTATTTTATTTAACAATTCTTTTATACCGCGCTATTAAAATCAGTGCGGTGTACATAGAACAAGAACATACTACAATGCATACAAGTAACATTGAGTTTTACATTGAACAGGGAACTTCAACAATAGGACAACCGGGGGAACTATGTACAGATTAACTTAATGGCATATCTTGTTTAATGGTATTAACTTAATGGTATATACAGTGATATAAAACTCGTTTGGATGTTGCAATGTGGTTCCTAATAGGACTAGAGAGAAGGTTGGCCAACTAGCCCTTTTCGGGTTGTATTGAGGTGATAGTTTTGTTAATGTACGGGTTGACTTCTGGGTAGCATTTTGTGAACAAGTGGTATTTCAATGCTTTTCTGAATAGGGTTAGGTTTTTGATAGCACGGATTTCGTGAGGTAGCGCATTCCAGTTTAGAGGTGCAAATAAGGAGAAGGCCCTGTTGGAGGTGGCCTTAGTGCACTTCGTTATTATTTTTGGGACAATTAAGGTGTTCATTGATGTGGTTCTCCTTTTTCTGTTTTCCAGGGTGCAGTGGATAAGCTTGCTGATTGGCGTAGGGGGGCAGTTATTTAGTGCCTTGAATGTAAGGACTAAAGACTTATACTGGATTCTGGCATGTAATGGTAGCCAATGCAGTTAAGTATCTAGGCATCACATTGGACAGAGCACTGAACCTGAAATCCCACATCTCCAAAACTGCAAACAAGGCATACCAACGTTTGAGGACCATCAGACAAATCAAACCAATACTCCGTCAGGACCACTTAACGCACAGTGTGCCAAGCAAGCATCACACCACTGCTTGACTATGGAAACTCACTATACCAAGGCCTCCCTCAGCAGACACTACACCCACTACAGATGGTGCAAAACACCACAGCATGCATCATTACAGACACTCCAAGGACAGAACACATCACCCCTGTCTTACAACAACTACACTGGCTCCCAATGCTGGCAAGAGCTAAATACAAAACACTCATGATCATCTTCAAAATCATTCACCATCTCTCAGCAGACGTACTCCAAGATGTTATAACAAGAGATATCAACAATAGACCAAGAAGAACCAATAACGACAACATGATTGGCACACCTGCAGGCTATCACAAAACCAAGCAAACAACTTCAAAAAGAGCTCTATTACTACTGGTGTCCACACTATGGAACTCCCTCCCAACGAGCCTGAGGGCACTGGATGACATCACAGACTTCTGCAAAGACCTCAAAACATTCTTATTTATAGAATCATTCGGACATTTAGACAACAGCCCATACCCAAACAGAAACACAACCACCTCCACCAACTAGGCATGCACTCATCCTAACTACACACTCAAGATTAATATATATGTTATTAAACACCCTCTTGTTAAATGTTACCCTTCAATTGTACTGTCTAAATGGTGTTAAGTAATTGTTCTGTCTAAATGTTGACAAATACCCTAATGTTAAATGTAACCCTCCAATTGTGATGTGACATGACCACCTTGATTGAAGGATAAGGTGGAATATAAATCTTTCTAAATAAATAATCAGGAAAAGCTCAAGGGAAACAGGAAAAACAGCAACTACTACAGCAGCAAAATACACTGGATCAGGCATTCACCCTTCACAGGTGACTTTCTAACTGGAACATCAATATAGTATTTTTCAATCTGAACATTTTTTAACTCTAAATTGAAATACATGGAAGCTCTTGACCTCCCATCTGTCACTCATTCAGTACTTTGAATTATCAGTTGAAAGAGGAATTTCTCACCCTGTGGGGAAGAGAGAAAGCCCTTTTAAATAATACATTGCAATCCAGTTTGGAACTGGGAGATGGGTGACAGGGGGAGCAGGGGGTCAATAGTTTGGGATTAAAAGAAAGCAGAGTTAAAAAAGGGAAATGTTTGCCAGATCCATAGGAACCTCTTTCTGGCCCCACCCCAAAAAGAGTTTTCCCAGACTTGCCATGTCCTGCCTCAGGCGGGTAGATGGGCTCTCTCTCTCCCCCCACCATCCCTAGCAAACATCTGTTCCCTGGGACTGCAAACAAAGGAAAGAGTGTCCTCCTCCCCCCCCCTCACTCCTGCCAATCATTTCCCCTCCACCTCACAGCACAAAGCTCCCTTCCCGCATTCAGTGATGCCCTGGGACCATCGTCTTTTAAAATCCAATTGATTTATTCTAGTCTGGGGACCCTAAGAGAGAAGGGGGAGGAGAAAATGCATTGATCTGCTAGGAGCCTATTCTGCTGGACACCTTGCTCCCAGCTGGATCCTCTGTGGGCTAGAGGCTGCATTCAAATTCTGATTCAAGAAACATTCTTGGCTAGACAATTTGCCTGTGTTCTCCAAGTGCTTTTATGCTATTAAGTGATCAAATGAAAGAATTACAGTACAGAAGAAAAACAGTTCCGGACTCTGGTGCTGTTCAGCATCGCCTCTAGTCAGATTATATTTCTGGCCCGATAGCAAGTTCGTCCTTTCTGCCAGAGCTGCTTCAGTCTGCCGCTGGTGGAAGGCTCTGGGATGGGGCCAGCTGAGCTCTTCATCTCTTGACTTAAGAGGGGACAAGATGAGAGTTTCCTGCTTCTCTTTCCATCCTCCTACAGTACCCCCCTCCCCCTCCCCCTCCAAAAAAACAGGTACAGCCCAGGCACCAGCAAGGCAGGCTCTCCCCTCCCCTAAAACACACACATACTGCCACACCCGGGGCAGATTCAACCATTTGGAAGACTAAGCAGTTGCCTAGGGTAGCAGCTTCTGATAGGAGCAAAGCGCAGCAGCAGTCAATGCAAAAGAGATCCTCGCTGCTAGACCAATTCGACGAACCATCAGCACATTATTTTACCTGCAGTGACAATAGGCGCACACCTACATGCAAAGCAAAGTAACATTTAACACTATGATGTCCAATTATATATGTTTACAGGATTGTTCTGGGAGGGGTGGTATAGGGATGATCAAGATTGTTGAGTTTAATTATCAAAATTGGGGGTGGGGGGAAAAGAGGGCACATAAGGCTGAAGGTTTGCGTAGAGCACCTCATGCATTTCCGCTGGCCTGGCCCCACCACAATACAGATCTATTAAGGGTCGCAACCCTGTAAGCCTTTCTGCCTCTCTTCACATACATACAGACTGCCTCACCATAGGGTCCACCCATTGCCCCACCATAAAACTGATATAACATGAGTACCAGCAGCTATAGGCTTCACGCACACACATACGTATACATACCCTAACCAGAGAACAGGCGCTTCCAAGTTACCCACTTCCGGTAGGGAGATTTTAGGTCAATCCTGGATTTCTGACAACTCTATCCCGTTGCATTATGGGACCTAAAGATGTGATTTCAATGTGTAGAGTCAAGGACTACAAATACCACACTGGCCAAAAAGTCTCCCTTCTTGGAACTGGGTAACTTGGCAGTTCTGGCAAGGTTTCTTCAAAAAACACACACACACCACACCACTCCACCACAAAATCTCAGTCCTGCTGCGGTCCCCCTAGTCAACCAGGTTTTCAGGATACCTACAATGAATATGCATGCAAGAGGTTTGCATGCGATGGAGGCAATGCATGCATATCTGCCTCATGCATATTAATTGTGGATATCCTGAAAACCTGACTGGCTCAGGGATGCACCAGGACAGGGCTGAGAACCACCATGGTACAGAATGGGCAGCAGTAGAAGCTTCTCTCGTTCACGCACTGTCCCCATCAGAGCATGGGCTGCAGAAGTTCCAGCTTCCCTCATACACACAAACAAACACACACACACACACACGCTGCCCTACCACAAAGCTGGTATTTCACAGACAACAGCAGAACAACACACCCACTACCTCCCCACAGAACAGGTGCAACACTGACTGCAGAGGAGAGATGAATTATCCATTGACAAGCAGGTTAAAATCAGCCACACAACTGATGTTCTCATCCTATAGTACCAAGATGGCATGGCTCTCCCTCAATGTTTTTCTGAGCATGCGTTGGGAGTTTCTACACTGCTGCTTAGTCTGCGGTTTTCTTCAGTTGTTTTGTAGCTAACTTCAGTGCACAGGGAAGGTAAGAGGGTTTGTGTGGCTAAATTATCCTGCTGTCTATGAAACATCGCCATTACAAGTAAGCAGCTGCCCTAATTCACTCTTCAGCTCTCTGTGCTGTATTCGGGTGTGATGACTGCCTGGAAGTTCTGATGATGAGCAGAGCAGCAGCATCCTCTCATTTACTTAGGATTCACTGCTGAAGGAGGAGCTTTCAAAGAGGAGTCAAGTGAACGGGGGAAGAAGTTAAGGCATGGCACAGACGCACAGAGACTCAAACAAAAACCTTAGAAATCTTGTAGTTTATTCCAAAAACCTTAGAAACCTTGTAGTTTATTCCAGTATTTCATGAAAAGATCAGAATATTGTACAGATCAATGTCAGTCTCCCATCCCAAACAAATTACGTAGAAGAAAGGCAAATAACTAGATTAAAACTGATTAGATACTTGCAACATGAAATAACGGATCAATCAATTAAGAAATGACTTTTAAACAGAAAAATCACTTTGCAGAAAACAAGGTCAATGCTAGCAACACTGAAATTATTCCCATTCATTCCCACATTATTGATTTGCTAATTTCCAAGGGAATCTAGGCAGGGGCAGCCTATGGGAGATGCAGAGGTATGAGGGACCATGTGCAGAGATGCATTGTGTGGCCTTATTTGCATAAGTCAGGAGGGGCTGAAATACCGGACCATAAAGCAAAGTCAGGTGCAGAAACACAATAGCTCAATGGTAGGGCTAGCCTTAAATCTAGCCTGGGCGTACATAATAGCGTAGAGTTCCTCCCTCTAAGGTGGAGGAAGACTCTGTTTTTCGAGCAAACCCCCACTTACCCCCCTCCCAAGAGGGAGAGCAGAACTGCAAAGTTATCCAGTTGCAAGAGGGAGATTTTGGGATAGCCTTCAATTTCAGGCATTCCCGCGATGATTAATTCATTTCAGTGGGTAAAATCATGGACTACTGCTACCACGCTGCTTTGGGATGCAAGTTCAAAACTAGGAATGGCAACTCTGGGAAAGCAGTATAAGGTGGAGGGGGGATCAAAAGAAAAATCTTCTCCTTTGGGGCAAGGGGTCTGCTCCACTTGCCGCTTGGAGGTGAGGAAGGAATTCTTAATCCAGGGATTTTATTAGCCTTCGCCTAGATTACCACGATCTCGAACATACCTGAATAGGTCTCATCCGTGGCAGCAGGACATAAAAAAGGTGGTGGAGAGATGGAAGACACCGTGCTTCATAACCTGTGTGCACAGTCGGCTCTCTCTTTAAAGCTCTCTGTTACACAGGGATACAGTATCTTAGCTTTTTGGTACTATGGGATGCCCACATAGGTGCCAGCTCTGTGGATGCAATGGGTACTTGAGCACTCCCAATCTGTAAGAGTAAATTGTGTTGTATTTAGCGCCCCCTTTGCCTAGTCATTTGAAGAGTTGGCTCCTAGACTTCCCAGCTGGTCTTCCAGCTATGTAAAGAGAGATTCATTTGTGAGCTAAACTGCTGGGTGCGTCCATCCTGCACTCCCTGGAATGGAAACTAATCCTCATCGCAGTCTGGGAAAAGATAGCTATCAGTAAGGAGAATCCACAAGAACTGCCCCCTGACTGCAGGTGGTCAAACTGGGACAACTGGGAGATATTCTTCCCTAGCAGCCAGGGGCAATTAGCCAGATTCTGTTGGCCAAATAATCTTTATCTGTGGACCTGCTACCCAGATCACTGCAACTAAATAGCTTTACAGACCACTTTGGCACTATCTTCTAGATAGTGGTGGGGCGGTCTGGGAGCAGAGAAATGCGTTATCCGAATAACAATAATTTTCAGTGCCGCTATCCGGATAACTCCATACAGCAACGAAGCTATCCTATGTGCTATCAGGACAAACCATCGCTGCTATCCGGACAGTTCTGGACACTCAAACAGTATCTGCACGTTCAGTGACAGCCCTTATCTAGATACTCGGGTTGAATATCTGGATATTTTTACTCATGGTGGCTGGAATTTAAAAAAAAAAAACCCATGCTGATAGGAGTAGGCTTAATGACAGCCCACATATTTCTATGATTGCCAGGGACTGGTACAACCAGTGCTGCCAGTTTACCTAATTCTATTAGTCACATCTCGGGCCAATCCTGGTTTTGAACTTACACCCTCAATGCAGTGGTATGTGCAGTCCCTGAATCTATCCACTGAAATCAGTGTTGCCGTTCCCATGATGCATCAGCGTAGGTTTGTCAGAAATCTAAGACTGGCTGAAAATGTCCCTACTGGAACTGGGTAACTCGGCAACTACGGGTGCAACTGCAGAGGGAAATTCATAGGAATTGTGGTAGGAGGGCAAGGGGTCCTAGAGGGCTCACAGCTGCAAACACTAAGCACCAGGAATTTGTAGCTGTGACCTCTGAGAAGGGGAATCAGCACTAACTCCCTCCTCCCTCCCCTCCGCACCATCCCTAACAGGGCCGTATCGATCGTGAATTGCACATCGGGCGTGCGCCCCCCCCCCCCCACTTCCATTTAGCCACTTTATGAGGGCAGGAGAGAAGAGGCGTGCACCCGATGTGCAAGTCGCTGGCATGCTAAGTAGGTCTGGTCCCTCCCGGAGGGATCAGACCTGCTTAGCGTGCCGCGAGAAGGCTTATGGAGCGCATTTCGGCTATCTGCCATTGCCTGCCACCGCTGAGAGAAGAAAAAGTGGTGGCGGCAGGCAACGGCAGACAGCCGAAATGCGCCCCTTAAGCCTTTGAGCCCTGTGCGGCCGCACCACTAGGTATGGTCCTGATCCCTAGTACTGGATAAAGTTACAAATGTTTAATCTTAATATCAGTTTGCAGATCCATTAGCAAAGATTCCCTCCTTTCTCCACTCCCTCACTTCCCTCCCTCCAGCTCTGAGGATTTCCCACCCAGGACACGCAGAAAACCTGCTTTCAGTCTGCAAAAATGGTACAGTCGCTGGGAGCCAGCAGCGCCCCACCCCAGGATCTGGAGATTCAGAGCCACAGCTGCTATATTCGTCCTGCTCAGACAGTGAGCCCCAGGATTGGCTTCGTTGCCACTGAAGGCCTGCTAGGAGGGTGCTGCAGTTGTCAGGAGCTTGCAGGGCATCACTAGCCTGCGTTCTGCTCAGAAAAGAGCCAAACTGTGATCTGCAGAGAGCAGCTGTGAAGATGCCTGGAGAGCTCAAGGAATCCTTGCTGCATGAGAAGCTGCCATCAGGGCGGAGGGAGGAGGGTAAGGACGACATTGGCTGGGTGCAGCTGAGATGCAAGGTTTCTGGGGGACAGCAGACTGAAGGTTCCATGCAACCATGGAACAGGCTCTCCGGAGGGCAACAGGAGATCAGCGCCTCGGGCTGCTGCCCCCCTGGATTATGGAAGAAGTGGCAGCGGGACCAAGATGGGCAGTAGCTGGGTGCGTGGAAGGTGCAGCAAGACACCGTCCGGTGCTTGGGGTGGTATGTGACACTCTGCAGCTCTTGTAACCCATGTGCAAACTGGCAGCAAGCAGTAAAGCCGCGGGCACCCTTCTCCTGGAAGCTGCGGCACAGCTCCGTTTTGTAGCTGGAGGTCGTGCCTGAGCTGGGGCCCTCAATCATGCTGACAGAGCGGTCCACCTGGAAGGGGATGTGCTGCAGGAGGCCGCTGCGGGGCAGTTTGGCAGATCGGCTCCACAAGCTGTGCACTGGCCAGCAAGAGCTGCTACTGCCGCCCAACTGCTCTGTGCTGGCAAGACAGACTGAGTGGGTGCGCTGCAGAGTCCCCCGGGAGGCTCCAGGACTCTTCCCCTCTGATCCTGGTTCCTCCAGCAATTGCAGTGACAGGAACTTCTGGAGAGAAAAAAGAGAGAGCAATGAAGCTACAGGAAGAAAATGTGTCCCAGTCAGGGCTGGGGGACAAAAATTAGGCAAGACTAGACAGTCATCTAGAGAAGCAGCTTCTGATGGTTGGCAAAGAATGGCAGAACAATAGATTCTGACTAGGGTTGCCAGATACCTTTGGTCCAAAATCAGAACATTTTTTCAAATAATAACACTTTAAAAAATGTTTTATTAAGCAACAAACACATTAAAACATTATTTACAGGTATTTACTGTTCAACGATATTTGATTTAGCAGATTTTCGTCAGCCAAAATCTTTTTGTACATATCACCACAAGATAATAGATAGTTTATTTTAACTTGAAGCAAGCATTTTATAGTTTTAATATCCAATTGATTTTGATCACCCGTCCATTGCTTCTTGCACAAGTTCCACTAGTGACGTTATACAAAATTGCAAATTAATTTATATTAGTAACATTACTATGACGACAAGAATTGAAAGTTTTTAACAAATAATAAACTATGATCAAGACTTCGCGTTCCCGGAAAATTTTTAGATTTTCCCCATATGTCTTATATTTGCTATATTTTGTATGTACAATGGAACCCAAACTTTCCCATTTTAGGGAAAGAGTCCAAAAATGTTCCCCTTTTTTCAAACAAACACCAAAACGTTGAAAAAGAAAAAATATTATAATTAATGTTTCATTTCTCCATTTTATGTACAATAAGCAAATAAAAATAATTTTCTTTGTATTATAATGTTCATCTTAATCAACTGTCAAAATTTTACAGAAATTCAGGACAAGTCAGAACACCAAAATTCAGGACAAAAAGCGGGACATTTTTCAAATCAGGACAAGCTTCCAAAAATCAGTGCAAGCCTGATAAAATGAGGACATCTGGCAACCCTAATTCTGATGCATTTATCTGCAGGGAGAGTGGGCACACATGTATGTACAAAGAAAAGATTCATATTTAAAAAGCATGACATTCAGTTCTGCATTTTTATGAGGATTGTTGTGAGAGGGGTGCTTTTGGGATGATTATGACTGTTGAGTTTAATTAGCAAAATCTTGACGGGAGGGAGGTGTAAGAGTGAAGGATCGCCTAGGGCAGCGATGGCGAACCTATGGCACGCGAAGGCCTTGCAGCTGGCACGCGGGAAGGTCCGCAATTAAGATATGCGGCGCGGCGGGAGGTGAGTGTGCTGGTGTCCAGGGCCGGCCCGTCCATTGAGCAAGAATGTTTTTTGCACAAGGCCCCACATTTCAGGGGGCCCCGCGCAAAGAACATTCTACTTTCCTCAAAATTACATTAAAAAAAAAAGCTGGCTCTCTGGCTGCTGCTGCTGTCGCCGCGGCAGAATGCAGTGTCCCGCGGGGCCCCCTCTGCGCCGGCTGAGCCCTCTGCCCGGCTTTCAGATTCGCGAAGGGAGATTGTCTCTCCCTCGCGTCTCTGTTAAGCCCGCAGGGGCTAATGGGAAATTTCCCATCAGCCCCTTTAGACGCGAGGGGTTGATGGGAAATTTCCCATTAGCCCCTGCGGGCTTAACAGAGACGCGAGGGAGAGACACTCTCCCTTCGTGAATCTGAAAGCCGGGCAGAGGGCTCAGCCGGCGCAGAGGGGGCCCCGCGGGACACTGCATTCTGCCGCAGCGGCAGCAGCCAGAGAGCCAGCTTTTTTTTTTGGACTGCTAATGGGCTGGGGCTGGGGCGGGGGGCTGTTAGGACTGCTAATGGGCTGGGGCGGGGGGGGGCTGTTAGGACTGCTAATGGGCATGGGGGGGGTGGGTTAGGACTGCTAATGGGCTGGGGGGGGCTGTTAGGACCGCGAATTGGCTGGGGGGGGGGGGTGGTGGGTTAGGACCGCTAATGGGCTAGGGGGGGGGGTGGGTTAGGACCGCTAATGGGCTGGGGGGGGTTGTTAGGACTGCTAATGGGCTGGGGGGGGGGTTAGGACTGGTAATGGGCTGTGGACTGATGGGGGCTGTCTGGAAATGGGGTGATGGGGTGTTAGAACTGCTAATGGGCTATGGGGGTGGTTAGGACTGATAATGGGCTATGGGGGGGGGCTAGGACAGGAAATGGGCTGATGGGGAGGGGTTAGGACTTGAGGTGGGCTGATGTGGTTAGGACTGGTAATGGGCTGTGGGCTGATGGGGGGGGTTAAGACTGGCAATGGGCTGATGGGGTTAAGACTGGAAGTGGGCTGATGGGGGGGTTAGGACTGGTAATGGGTTATAGGGGGGGCTTAAACTGAAAATGGGGTGATGGGGGGTTAGGACTGGAAGTGGGTTGATGGGGGGCTAGGACTGGTAATGGGTTGGGGGGTTGCTATGACTGGAAATGGGCTGAGTGGAAGGGGAGGCTTGAATTGCAAATAGCTGATGGGGAGGGAGCTTGGAATGGAAATGGGCTGTGAGGGAAGGGAGCTAGGACTGAAAATGGGCTGATGGAGCAGCTAGGATAGGACTGGAAATGGGCTGTTGGGGGGAGCTAAGATTGGAAATGGGCTGTGGTGGGGGCTTGAATTGAAATGGACTCATGGAGGGGCTAGAACTGAAAGTAGGCTCATTGGGGGGGGCTTGGACTGGAATTGGACTGAGTGGAGGGGAGCTATGATTTGACATGGGCTGATGATGGGGCTAGGAAATGACTAGAAGTGGGCTGATGGGGGGCTAGGATTGGAAATGAGCTGATGAAGGGACTCAGACTGAAAATGGATGGGGGAGCTAGGACTGGAAATGGGTTGATGGTGGGCTAGGACGGGAAATGGGCTGATGCAGGGACTAGAAGGGAATGGATGCTGGGTGAGACTGGAACTAGAAGGGAGCTGATGTTGGGGGAGGATTAGAATGGTATGGGGCTGGGAGAGTAAAATGGAGAGGGGAAAAATATTTTGTGTGGGAGGGATGAAAAATCTACAATTGGCCTGGTATTGGGAGAGTAAGTGGGGATTGAGGATGGAGGGGTAAAATTTGTGTGGATGAAATAGGAATGAGGAAAGAGCAAAAGGAGAAAGATTAGTATGTTAAAGCAGATGTAGAGAGAGAATGGAAAAAAAACTAGAAGAGAGAAGAAAGAACAAATGGACAGCAGACGATGGAAGGTTAGCAGAAAACATGAAGAAACCAGAAGAAAGTGGCTGGAGCAATTGCAACTGAAAAAAAATGCACAAAAGGTAGAAATATCTCTTTATTTTGAATTTATTAACTGGAATATGAAACCTCTGGGAAATGTGCATCATTAACGTCTGTGCTTTGTTTGGTACAAGAGGAAATTAATTTATAGTTTTATTTCTACAGTGTTGTTGTACATTCCAAGTTTGGCTTTTGGGGCTCCCAGTTTAATTATTGCCTTCCTGTTTCTAAATTGAATGAAATCATTAAAACATTATAAATTGCCAATAAATTGAAATGAAAACCAAAGGATTGTGAATCAAATTGGTTCTCTGACAATACAAAGATTCCAACCTTTACAAATGATGTTACATAGTTCAGGCAACTTTATAAAGAGTTTTTAGATACTAAAATCTTGTTGTTAAGGTTTAATTGACGTGCTGGCACTTTGAGGAAATTCTTTGGTTTTGTGCGGCAGTTTGGGCACTCTGGCTCAAAAAGGTTAGCCATCACTGGCCTAGGGCGTCCAGTACCCTTGCAGTGGGTTGCCATCACAACCTTATTGGGCAGTGGTATTCACTTCCAGTCTTTGTGTATATATATCTAATCAGGGCCAACGCAAGGGTACTGGGCATGAACCATCAGCTTTACCCCGCTTCTGTTCGGATCATTGCAACACCACCCCTCCCACAACAGTCTTGTAAAAATGCATACAACTGGACATCATAGTTTTAAATATTAAACTTTGCTTTGTGTGTATGTGTGTGACAACTCTCCACGCAGGTAAAAGCTCGTTGAGTTTGTGTGGCTGTCAGCATCAATTGTTCTGCTTTGACCGTTGTTGCTCTTTTGCTGCCCCTCAGAATCTGCAGCCCTAGGTGACTGCCTATTTTTGTTTAATGGTTGAGTTGGCCCTATATTTAATGAATATATAAGAGAGAGATTTCAATGCAATGGAGGTTCTATCAGGGCCAGCCCAACCATCAGGCAAACTAGGTGATCGACTAGAGCAGCAACGTCTGTGGGGAGGAGCAGCAAAATCACGGCATTCAAAGCCAAACAGATTTTGACAGCTAGGGAATGTAAAGCATAAGGTTTGTTTAGGGCACCAACATCTTGAACCAACTCTGGAGCCGGCCCTGGGGTCTATGCATGCAAATTTATGCATATTCATTAGGGATATCCTAAAACCCCAAACCTATTTGCCGCTCAGGAGGACTGTCAGAGATATACCAATTTGTAAAAGTGTGCAAAAATCAGAGCCACTACAGAAGACAAAGAAATGGCCTCTGAAAAGGCCATGCTATCATAAGTCCTTTTCAATCTATGTAGAACAATCCTCTATGCATCACAGTACCATATCAGAGTGGCTCCTATCACAAAACCTGAGAATACAACACAAAAAGACGGAAGTCCTGTTCGTCTCGAGGAACACCAACTTCACCCCTCCTAGTTGTATTAACGTAAAGGATGCCCAACTCCAAGTTAAACCGGCAATACGCTACCTGGGAGTAACGCTGGACCAAAACCTTGATATGAAGAACCACATAGCCAACACAGTCAAGGCAATCTACTTTAAAATCAGATCCCTCAGACACCTACGCATGCTACTTGAACCGGATGATTTCCGTACCATTTATCAAGCCCTTATACTCCCCCATTTCGACTTCTCAAACTCCATACTACAAGGACTCCCCCGGTCCACCCTGAACCCCCTGCAATTAGCCATGAATAGTGCAGCGAGGGTACTCCTCGGGGCATCCAGGAGAGATCACGTAACACCCCTTCTAAAACAGCTACACTGGCTCCCCATTCAGGCAAGGATCAGTTTCAAGATCTTACTGCTAACATTCAAAGCGGCTAAGGGGCTCACCTCTTCCTCTCTCTCCAACCTCATACAACCACTTGCACCAAACAGGCCACGAAGAACAGCAGAATTAAACACACTAGTTATCCCAAATGACACCACAAGATGCACTAGATCAACAGCCAACAGAGCCTTCCAATTCTGCGCCCCAACTCTATGGAACACCTTACCAGCACAAATCAGAGCAATACCTAATCTGAGTCAGTTCAGAAAGGCTTTAAAGCATTTCCTCTTCCTTAAATATCTCAATGGCAGCTCCGAACATAACCCCCAGGTGAATAGCAGAAGTGGTCAAACAGATAGACCCCGCAACAGACCAACTTCACAATGTAAATAGCAAGTTGTTCCATATACTATTGTACCACTGTTGTATATAGTTAACCAGGATATCCTTTATCAGATAACCCTGCATTGTATTTAGTTTCCCCTATTTCGCCAAGTTATACTTCCTGTTAAATGTAACGACCAGACATGTGTAAACTGTCGGATGTTTTCTGTTCAATGTAAACCGCGCTGATGTCTAATAGTGCGGTATATAAGAATTGTTAATAAATAAAATAAATAAGTACAGGACTTCAAAGGAATTCATCGCAGCTGAGAACAGACCAGTGTCTGCTGGGCAACCTCTCAGCTTATTATAAGATCCAGATTCCTGTCAGCTCAATACATGCGCAATAGCCTTTCACCTCCACTGCTGGGATGAGCAAATTAAAACGTCCCTGGGAAGGAATTCCACTGGCTAATTATTTGAGCCCTATCTACCCGAGGGCAACAAAAGTATATAGGATGAAGATCATGGCAGGATCAGTGATAACTTATGATGCTTGCTATATTCTTTTGTGATTTTAGTCCCATTCTCAAGGATAGCTTCCTAGTTGTTTTAAAATGTGCTTCTATCCCAGCTTCCTACCTCCTTGCCCTCTCCCGGCAATCTATTCACCTACAGTCTTCTTCTGCCATTGATATTTTCGAGTTATAGGTATTTTATGGGGTTTTTTTGTCTTGTTTAGTTTGTGTGTTGTTTTATTGTAATCTACTCTGCAGTATCTTATGGACTGAAAAAGTAGAATTTAAGAACTGATATTAAACTAAATTAAGAGTTTGCAGCCTGAACGCTGCTTAGTCATTCTGATTCAAGCATAAGGTGAGTAAATGTTAGAGAGACTTCTCAGAGAGATTTCTGAAAGAGTGGAAAGATGGTTAAATAGACAACAGCCAGGGCTGAGGCCTCTATGACTGAAGCTACTGCTGTCAGCTTTCAAACTTGAGCTAATTTAACTACTTTCTGTCTCTGTTACCAGGAGCCCATTATGGGCCTGATTTTATAACAGGGTGCCTATGTGTGAAGTCCAAAAAGATGCCTATTTTATAAAGGCAATATAGGTGCCTATATGCCTGTCTAAAATAGTCTCCCAGAAGCAGCCCCAAAAAGTGTGCATCTTTAAATGCCCACATTCCCACTTGTTCCCTACATGTGCATCCACAGATATTATAAAATGTCACACGCACACCGCAACTCTGCCTTCCCTTTGCTTCCAGGGATGCCTATGCATAGTGCATGTATAATTCCATGCGATATGTATGTGCGTGCATATATACATGTGTCAACGGCTATGCAGTTTCCTATAACCAGCTTTGTAGGAAAAATCTTTAGAAGAGTACCCACTATAGGTGCATGTCGCTTTCTGCGTAGAGTATAAAGACAAAAGGGAAAATCAGCACCAAATGCTGGTCACTTCATAGCAGGAGGCCGACAACTACATTGCAAAACACAGCTCCACAGAAAAGTATGTGTGCCCTGGTCTTTTCAGGGATCTTTTCTGGAAATAGCTTTCCTGGAACAGCATCATATCTAAAGCCAGCACCAAAGGAGAGTCTGTATTGCTAGCTGCACTCAGACACCAGATACCAGTAAAGTAGCAAACCAGAGGGAAAGTTCATGGAATGAAGAGTTGTCTAGTGGTTGGACTAGTGGGCTAAAAGCCATTGAAGCCTGGCTTGAAATCCCACTGATGCTCCCTGGGCCCTTGGGTAAGTTACTTAACTCTCTATCATCTCAGCTACAAAGCTTAGATTGTAAATCCTCCAAGGACAGGAAAAGACCTGAATCTAACTGCAAAAGTGTGAGCTGAACACAAACAAATGGAAGGCATAAGGCCTTGGCATTCACGCCCAGTCTCTTGAGGGCCACTAACAATTCACAATGTCCCTAATGAATACTCATGAGAGCAGTGGCGTAAGGTACAATGAGAGGCCTTCAAGTAAAATTTTGCTGAGGGCCCCCCATTGTCTCAGCGGTAGGGTGCCCCCTGCGTGTAGGCCCCCCCCCCATATGGTGGTGGCAGCAACAGCGTGACAAACGTACTTTATCATGCTTGTTGCGCTGCTCTGTTCTAGTAAGTTCGCTGTAGGGAAGAGCCGCTGGACCCGCGTTCCCCACAGGAGAGCAGCGTGGCAAACATGATAAAGTAACTTTGTCACAATGCTACTGTTGCTACTGCTGTGTGGGCCCCCTTTCAGTTTGGAAAGCCCCCTCCCCCCCCCCCCACATTGCGGGGGGTTGCTTGGGTGGAATTTGCACCAGTGAATGAGAGAGATTTGCATACAATGGACGCAGTGTGCAAGCAAATCTCTCTCGTGCGTATTCATTAAGGATATCCTGAAAACCTGACCCGTCGGTGGATCTTGAGGACTGGAAGTGAACACGAGGCATCCTCTATGTCAGCACTCAGGAGTTAGTAAAGGATCACTATTGTATACAACTGCGGGTCTGGGATGAAAGACTGTGCAGTTGTATGCACTGAACGAGATCTGGAACCTCAAAGAGAACTTTTCCGGATGGGCTGATACAGACTGGTCGATATGGTGATGCCTTGTACACCCATGCTGGCAGATCAAAGTCTAATATGTGCAAATGGCGTTACACCCAGGCTCCTCAAAACTCTCCTAGGGACACCACAGCCAGCCAGGTTTTCACGATCTCCACAATGAATACACACGAGATTGATTTGGATATGGCGGATCTCCGACGTCTCACTTTCCGAGGGCGGTTTTGGAACTGGGCGGCATCATCTCTTTGTCCTGACCCTATCAAAGGTACAGCTCGGTGTCTGAAGACATGGAAGCTCGTCATCAGGCCCCTGGAAAGTGCCCTATTGATCATTTAGGCAGGAGGAAAGGATAGGTCACAGGAAGCCACTCATTTCCTTCCAACCTCTTGTTTTCAGAAGCCCGAAAAGAATGACCAGATTAAGATTGTACGGGTAACTGGCTCTATTGATTTATGAGATCTTTAAAGTGTTGATTCAATTAGAGAATGACAAATATAATAAAACCTTACTGTAAACATAAACCAGTTTAGTAAAGGAGTAATCATGTGTCTAGGCTGATTACATTCGCCACAGTCTGGCTATACTTCTTTCCTATTGGCAGGATACAACATATTTTTTCTTTTTAGAGCCTTGTTTTTGCCCTAGGAATGGACATTTTTGTAACATTTTGTTTCCTTTTGTAATAGAGAAACATAGAAACATGATGGCAGAAAAAGAGCATGCAGCCTATCCAATCTGCCCTTCCAGACCAACTACTATAGTCCCTTTTATTGCTTTAGAGATCTTCTGTGTTGGTCCCATGTTTTCTTGAATATGGATATTGTCCTCGCCTCTAGTACCTCCACTGTTATTCCATGCATCTGCCACTCTTTCCATAAAGAAATATTTCCGCAAATTATTCCTCAGTCTATTTCCTTTCACTTTCATCCTATGCCCCCTCAATGCAGAGATTTTTTTCAGTCGAAAGCGGTTCTCCTCCTGTGCATTTATGCCACGGAAGTATTTAAACGTCTCTATCATATCTATCTCTTCCATCTTTCCTCCAAAGTATAGATATTGAGATCTTTAAGTCTCTCCCCATATGACTTATGACAAAGTCCACTGATCATTTTCATAGCCACCCTCTGCATAGACTCCACCCTGTTTATATCTTTTGGAAGCTGTGGTCTCCAGAATTGCACATAATACTCCAAATGTGGTTGCACCAAAGATTTATACAGAGGCACTATCACCTCCTTCTTCCTGCTGGCCATTCCCCTCCCTATGCACCCAAGCAAAAGAACATAAGATATGCCATACTGGGTCAGACCAAGCTCCATCAAGCCCAGTATCCTGTTTCCAACAGTGGCCAATCTAGGTCATACGTACCTAGCAGTTTCCCCAAAAGACACAGGTTCCACAATGCTTGTATTGGGTCAAGCAGTGATATCCTGGGTCCCTTCTTAATAATGGTTTATGGACCTTTCCTCTAGGAATTTGTCCAAACCTTTTTTAAATCCAGCTACACTAACAGCCTTTACTACATCCTCCGGTAACAAATTCCAGAGCTTGATTACATCTTGAGTGAAAAAGTATTTTCTCTTATTTATCTTAAATAGTTTACCCTGTAGCTTTATTGCATGTCCCCTAGTCTTTCTATATTCTGATAACATAAACAATCGATCTACGTTTACCCGTTCCACTCCGTTCATTAATTTATAGACGTCTATCATATCTCCCCTCAGCCATCTCTTTTCTAGGTTAAAGAGCCCTAACCTTTGTAGCCTCTCTTCATAGGGGTAGCCTTCCATCCCCTTTACCATTTTGGTGGCTCTTCTCTGAACCTTTTCTAATAACGCTAAATCCTTTTAAGATACGGCGACCAGAATTGCACACAATGCATCCTTCTGGTTTTTTGCCGTCACATTTTCTACCTGTTTAGCCACCTTAAGATCATCAGAAAAATCATGTCCAGGTCCTATTCTTTTGTGGAGAAAAGTACTTCACCCTAGTGGTGGGATCCGAACTGACTAAAAAACAGTTTGGTCCCAGCCTTCCCAGGTGCGTGACGGCCAGGTTGCTGCATCAGCGTGGAGGCTTTGCAGCAGCCGTATGCTTGGGCCACTGCCCCTCACCGAGATGCAGCAACCTGGCTGTTGCCCTGTGGCCCAATCCCCCACCTGATTATGCTTTGATGGCATCGGGGGCTTCTCCCGATGCTGTGATCCCCTGATGCTGTCAAACACTGCAGCGCCAGCGTTTCCATGCCGTGTTCGGCCAGGTTCAGCGAACATGGGCCGCGGCAGGAACCGGTTTGCGTGAGTCAGGCCACCGACCCAATCCTGCTACTGCTTCACCCCCTGTGCTGATCCTTTCCCTTGGCTTTTTCCAGCTGAAATGCATGACCCTGCATTTTTTAGCATTAAATCTCAGCTGCCAAACTGACCATTCTTCAAGCTTAGCTAGATCCCTCCTCATGTCAGCAATGGTGTATACTTAAACAATACTAACTGCAAAAACACACAAAAAAAACCAACAGTAGGGAAATCATGAAGAGCGTGACTCATAGAATTCTTTCCAGCCCTTCTCTGTGCGTGTGTGTGTCTTGTGAGTGTGGTGTCTGTAGGAGTGCGAGTGTGTGTAAATGTGTGTGTTTGTTTGTGTTGCCCATGTGCATGTGTGTCTCTCTTTTGTATGTTTATTATTTGTTATTTTGTGTGCGCACCTCTATTTTGTTTTTGAGTATATGTATGCTTGTGGGTGGGTATGTCTGTGTGTGTTTGTATGAACCTGCATATGTGCTTCTACATGTGTCTGTGCATTCTTGCATGTGTGTGTGAATGTATGAATATGTCTGTGTATGTTTGTTCTCTGGGTCTCTGTGATCAGAAGAGAGATAAGAAGGGAGAGCTGTTCAATAGCTACAATTGCGTAGTTGCTATGTAACTGAATCAGTGTTAGCATGTTGGAGCTGTTGGAACTCCTTTTCCTACAGAAATGCATTGAGGTATTGGGTTTTTTTTTGGGGGGGGGAGAGGTGGGGGCTTCATTTCTCTTCTATCTCCCATCACATGCAAAAACTAGATTTATTCAGCACAGGAACTTCCCCCATTGCATCTCCTCCCCCTGGCTGGACCATACTCAGTCTCTGCTGCTAGTTACAATGAAGGCAGGCAGGGCAGGCTCTCTTAAGGGAGGGGGAGGATTAGAAGAGGTTCTAAATTCTGAAAAAATGTGCAGACACGCTAGCCTTCCTT